>JANRMT010062823.1:18080474-18098367 GCA_026402145.1 Polypterus bichir lapradei | reverse complement strand
TACAGGGTTATGGGAGTCTGCTGGAGCCAATCCCAGCCAACACAGGGCGCAAGGCAGGAAACAAACCCCGGGCAGGGCACCAGCCCACCACAGTATATATATATATATATATGTACATATACATATACATACACACAGAGGGTTCTTGGGTTACGACACAGTTCCATTCCTACAACAGTGTTGTAACCCGAATTTTGGTGTAAGTCGAAACACACCCTAGTCACTTACCTAACTTAACATATTTGCAAAATCATAATCATAAAAACAGAAAAACAGAACTAAGCCACAGAAAAAGGAAAAGGCCATAAATATACTGTACTGTACACTGTACTGTAGGAACAGAAAAAAATGAATGTAAAAAAAAAATCCTTACCTTTATTCTTTCTCACATCTCAATTTTTTAAAGTTTTTATGGGAGTGAGCGTTGTAAACTTGAAATTTTGTATGTCGGGACATTGTAACCCAAGGACCCCCTGTGTGTGTGTGTGTAATTAATATATATATATATAAAATGATGTAATAGAAGGTTCAGATGGACTGGTAACTTGACTGTAACTGATGGTGCATATTTACCCAGCTGGTGGTCCATAAAGGATGGAAAGCCTAGATGAATGGGCAACGCGGGCCAGGATGGTTGCTGTTCCCTTTCCTGGTTGGGAGGCCAGTATAGCAGGAGCACAGGAGGAGGCTTCCTTAAGAAGCTACTTGCTCCACCCCAACATGCCATGCGGCAGTATCCCTCTGCTGAGACTCCAGTGTGTACACCCGTAGTGTGCCTGGCAGATGTAGTCCTTTCCAGCTGGGCTCCTTGGGTTCTGTCAGGGGATGCTGCTGGGAGAGGATGTTCTGCCTTGCCCAGAACTACAGTACTTCCTGGGTGCAGTGTTGTGGTATAAAAGAAGCTACTCTGCCTCACCCTGGGGAGTCAGAGCAGGACAATACTCACTTGTACTGCAGGCGGACAAAGAGAGAGGAGTTAATATTTATTTGTGCTAGAGCCTACAGGAAGGTATTTTTGTTAAATAAAAATAGTGTATTTGAAAACAGGGCTTGTGTCTGTGTAGCAGTGGTCTGGTGTTGGGGCCTGTGATGCCCTCTAGTCTCCATAAATACACAGATACACACACACATACAACTACATATGCACATGCATGCACAGTTGTATAGTCTAGCTTACACTTTTTTATACAGCAATTTGGAAAACTGTAGTCTCCATAAAACAGATCATTACTACAATCACCTCTCAAGAGCAATTATTATTTTTCAACTCTCGCTTTAAGGTTTATATTTACAAAAAGAAAAATATAGCTACTAAATTTTTAAACAATCACAAGGGTTTAGCGACTTTTTCCCCTGTGGTACTGTCAGCAGATTGCCATTACACACAGTATACTTGAGATGTATTGTTCTGCCATCCCTAGCCACCTCTAAAGTAAAAACACAGGGACTTGTGTGATGAGGAACATTGCCTAGTTCAAAGCCCTCACATCCTAGGATGAAACAGCCACTGTAGATGTTGTTTCACTATTTATAGACAAAGATTCATAATGGGAATTGAATGCAGATCACAGTGACTGCAACTCAGCCTGAAATTAACCCTGAACCAACAACTCCCTAAGTCAAAAAAGGAATGAAAAAAAAACCCCACAAAGTAGAATAGTTAAAAGATTTCCTTAACTGACACATCTTTATTTTGAACATTAAAAAAAGCAAAGTAATTCATTTTGAATTTCCTTTTGCACGTCGCACAGAGCCAGAGCCTAAAATACAGAAGCACTGGATACAAGGCAAACATCAAAATGCAAAATCCACAGACTGTAACCAAGCCAAGAATCTAAACTGGGTCCCTGGAGCTCTGCGGCAGCAGTGTGAACTACTGTGACCCTGTGTTGCCCATGTTTAAATATAAAAAAAGTAAACTCATGCTCTCTCTGAAAAGCAATATCCATTTAATAGTAAATTAGAAGTGTAAAATCTAATGTAATGAACTATTATTAATTCTGGTAGCTATTCTCCTGCTTGTGGTAAACTTGGGTTAATATTCCAATTTACTGTAAAGTTGAAAGATTTGCTTTTCTGTCGGGATTTCTCCTCACAGTTCAAACATACAGAGTGTACTTACAGTAGCCATGTGGCTAAGACAATGGATTATAAGGTTTAAAGTTGCTAGTTCAGCAATTGCCACTAAATCATCAACTGACAGCCGATGTTAACTGTGTAAAAATATACAACTATGCAATTATGAATTTAAAATTTGGGAAACCCTCTCCAAAATCATTATACATAATGAGCTACACTTACTATAGAAAATAATCATTCCATCAAAGTCCTTACCTTTTGTCACATTAAATACTGGAAATGAAAATAAATTACACATAATTGATTCTAGCAGTATTTACATGTTATAACCCTCAATATTGAAGTAAAAATAAAAATTGAAAAAAATCCTGAACAATTATTAAAATTTAATTAGTGAAATGCTTGAGTTGTATATGTTATCAGCCCCTTGGCCAGTCTTATTGGGTACAACCAATCACTTTCCAGATCACACACCACCTGACATCTGTTGTGGCGTTTCTGTTTACTTCAGAATAAATCTGGCTGCTCCTTGTGGATTCTACTTTTAGCAGGGCATGACAAGAAAAAAAAATGAATTCATCAGGGCTGGAAAGGTGCTTTCAAATAGGCTCTGGGATAATGCCGTGGAAAGCAAGGAGAAGGACACAAAAATAAATTTCTACGGTTTTACTGTTCAGAGCATTATTAAGAAGTGGAAAGGGTATTGCACCACCGACACTTTGTCTAGATCAGGCAATTCCTCCAAACTGGATGGCCGAGCTCACTAAGCTAACATGAGGCCAATAAATACTGAAGGACTTACAAGTGTTCATGACTGAGACTGGTTGGTATGTGTACAATACAATACAATTTATTTTTATATAGCGCAAAATCACACAAGAAGTGGCGCAATGAGCTTTAACAGGCTCTGCCTTTTGACAGCCCATCAGTCTTGACTCTCCAAGAAGAGACAAGGAAAACTCAAAAAAAAAAAAAAAAAAAATTGTAGGGAAAAAAAGGAAGAAAGAGAGACCCCTTTCAAGATAGGCTGTGCGTGCAGTGGGAGTCAAATAAGATACAATACACCGAAGAGAACACAAGTAATCCTCAATACAATAGAAATATTACAAGTACAAAGAAGGATTCAACAGTAGATGGTATCACGTAATACGATTTGGATTTGTTCAGAGTCCTGCAGACCTTGGCCATCAAGCTGTCACCCCCTATTGGCCATTCCACAGATGAGTCAGCACTGGGCCAGCCAATCCAAAGAAAGAACCCATCTACCTGATGGTATGTATGGCAGGTTGGTAAGAAAGAAGCATCTTCTGAATAAGTACCATACTAAGTCTTGTTTGGACTTGGAAGATTTTGATGGTCATGTGGCAAAAGGGTTTATGGTTAGATGAGACCAAAATTGAACCTTTTGGCATGAACACCAAGTGTTATGCTTAGTGAAAAAGAAACACAGTACACCCATACCTGCTGTGAAGCAAGGTGGTAGCAACACTATTATGTGGGCATATTTTCTTCAGCGGAGACTGGCTAATTGGTCGGGATTGAAGGATTGAAAAATGCATGCTGCCCAATTACACACAGATTCTTGAGAAACACCTGTTGTCGTATCCCACTCGGCAAAATGTGGGGAGGAACTTCACCACCCAGCACAACAGCAGTCCAAAACATACCACAAAAAATGCATTTGCTTAATGAGAGGAAGGTGACTGTCCCCGAGTGATTTAAGTCATAGCCTTGACTTAAATCTAATGGAAAATCTGTGGATGGACTTTAACCCTAAAACTACCACATACTTGGGGGGTTAATGCACCCCTGGAAGCTAAATACTTTTTTGCTGCACTTTTGAAGGAAATGTCACAATTCACCAAGAAAAAGTGAAATTTTAACAGAACACATTTTTTTCATGCAAAGAGCATCACAATTACTGCAACACTTATTTTACACACTGCCAAAGTACTGTAAAAACTATTAAAAAAAACTGCTGCAACAATCTATTATTATATGTACAAGGTGCAACTGACGCCATTGATGAAATTCAGTAAATCACCGAGCCAACTGCGCTTGAACTGGCTGCACGCAAGCACACAGAGGCCAACGCTGATGTTTGCAAGCTAGTCAAGTGCAGCAGCTGAATCCCAGGAACAGTAATGCTGCAGTGCTGCAGGGGGCGGCAGTGGTCATTAGCTGGCTACTCAACAAAGGTACGGCCTGGACTGATCAGCTCCGGTGTGCTGGCAAACTGCACTGAGAACCGACTATAGCCGGTTGTGGCATTTAGCAAATGTACGTTGCCAAATATACTCGGTTCCAGTGTGCTGGTAAATTCCACTGGGCACCGACTATAGCTGGTTCCGGCAGTTTAAGGGTTAAGACAGTGGTCGATTGCTGCACACCACAAATCTGATTTAACTCAAATAATTCTGCAAGGAAGAATGGGCAAATATTCCCCAATATAAGTGTGCTAAACAGGTAGAAATATATCCAAACAAAATGACGGCTCTCATTAAAGGAAATGATGGCTCTACGAAGTACTCAGTCAGGCGAGCAAAAGGAGATTAGGAGATGACATGATTGAAGTGTTCAGAAGTATGAAGAGAATAAGTACAGTGAAAATCGAGAAAATGAGTTCAACAAGAACATGGAAACAAAACTGAAAACTTGTTTAATTTAAATTTTGCACAAACAAGTTTTTTCTTCACACAGAGAACCACAGATACATTTAAATAATTTACCAAGTTGTGTGGTGGACAGTAGGGCTTTAGGTACCTTAAATGCTAGACTTGGATGTTATTTTGGAATAATTATAGCAAGTGGATAGAACTGGCAAGCTATGCTGGTTTGAATGGCCTTTTCTCATTGACATTGTTCTAATGTGTAGCTCCTGGCTGGTGGAATGAGCTTACCCACCTTCAGTCATAATTCGAACTCCATCTGTTTGAAGATTCCCTTGTCTGCTGAATTTCTGTCTGATACTTTTTGTTTTCAAACAGTCCCCCCAGACTGATAATTACTTGATTATGCTGACCTCTATGGTAAATCACTTTGCACAAAAGCATCTACTAAATAAATGGACGTAAATGGAATCAGTTCTAATATTAAACGAAAAAAAACAGAAATAAAACATCTCCTTAATAAATCAAGGTATTTTAAAGATAAACAAAACATTTTTTATAACTTTACTAGCAATTATGCATGTTTTTCTTATGGTCCAATAACTACATCAGGTATAAAACAATTTGAACGTTTGTGTTATGCTTCATGGTACACTAGGATAAAAGTAACAGGAAAAAAATAGAAATAAAATCCTCAAAGACCTATCATTTAGATGTGTACTTTCCCCATAAATAGCTGCAACAGTGTACTACAGCCAAATCCCAAGTGGCCAGCATTTAATTGGCTGTGTAGGTAGCCCAGTGATCATGCCCATTTAATATTTGATCCCTCCAAGGAACTCTCTAGAAAGAGTCCAATTAATGGCAATTGTGGTGGCACGATTTGAGATGTGGACGTGTGTCCACTAGGAATTATGCTGAGCTTTGTAGCATACATTACAAACAAGAGTCACTTCATAGCTTCAACTGTCTCCTCAACGGAAGTTTCAACATTTGTTACTCGTCACTGTTGCACCCTATTGTTGCCATACTGCTCTCTGTCCTTATCTGGTTTTCTACAACATTCTACTGGTAATGCAAAATGACCCCTGTAGTGCTGCTTTGTCAAACAATACTGTGAAGTGGGTACCTGTCTTCTCTAATGTGTATTGTAACATTGTTTCACTTGTATAACTCCTTTATATAACTTCTTCTACTTCTTCTTTCGGCCGCTCTCATTATGGGGTTGCCACAGCTGATCATCTTGTTCCATCTCTTCCTGTCCTTGTCATCTTGCTTTTTCACCCCCAGTATGTCCTCTCTCACCACATCCACCACATCCTTCTCTTAGGCCTTCCTCTTCTCCTCCTGCCTGGCCGCTCTATCCTTAATAGCCTTCTCTCATTATGCCCAGCATCTCTCCTCTGCACGTGTTCAAACCAATTCAATCTCGCCCCTCTGACTTTGCCTCCCAACCACCCAACCTGAGCTAACCCTCTAATGTCCTCATTTCTAATCCTGTCCATCCTCGTCACACCCAATGCAAATCTCAGCATCTTTAACCATCTCTGTCTCCTGTTTTCTGGTTAGTGCCACCATCTCCATCCCATATAACAAAGCTGGTCTCACTACCGTCCTGATACTGCTGTTTAAAATTTCTCAGGTACACTTCTAAGCATGGATGGCACAGAGTTCCAGAGTGTTAGTGCTGCTGACTCAAAGTAAGGAGACCAGGGTTTGCATCCCAGGTTCTCCCAGCATGGAGTTTGCATGTTCTCGTCATGTAAGTATAGGTTTCCTTTGGGTATCCACATTTCAAAGACATGCAGGTTAGATTGACTGGTGAGGCTATATTGGCCCTAGTTTGTGGTCTGTGTGGGTGTTGTGAAAGAAAAATGAGACATAGCGGTTACATAGTCATTTAGGGGTAAAATAGGTATTGTGCATAAAGTGTTTCAGTATGCCGTCCCCATTAAAATATCGCATCTATCTTAGAAATAGTGTAAAAAGGGTAAATAAATGTCAAAAACTTGTTCAAGCATATCAAGAAACAAGAAAAAGGTCAAGTAAAGAACAAGAAGGTTCTGGGTGATGGTTCAAGAAGATGGCTGACTATCATGTACCCAGTAAGACCTGATAGTTGTCACAAACAGAGTTTTCCATTAAAGAATAAAAGCTGAACTTGAGAGATATTGTAAGACAAGAATGAACTGAAATAAGACTTTTTATTTTGAGGTATGTAGACTGGTTATGCTCTTTGCGAAACACTTCATATGTCTTTTGAACCAATCAGAGTAAAAGTTAGATGCATATGTATGCAAATTCAGTTATCTATTTGCTTGTATTCCGTGATCATTTGCTGACAACCTCTGCTCAGGGTAATGTCCCTTAGTAGATTGCTGTAACAGGGATGCGCCCTCTTCAGAATTTGCTGAAGAGAAAATACCTGTAAAAGATGCACTGAACAAGTTTCCTAGTTGAGGACAAAATTTCTTTCTATATTTCTACCACAGTTTGTTTGAGTGTGTGTGTGAGAGTTTGTCCTGCAAAAGACTGTCACCATGTCCAGGGTTTGTTCCTGCATTGTGCCCTATGCTAGCTGTGATAGGCTCTATTTGGGACTAAGCAGGTTAGAAAATGACTGGCTGACTGATCACTAAGCACCTCCTGGTGTCTATCAGCATTAAGCTTTGTGTCTTAATCAGTACTTGCAGGTTTAATTTTGTTGTATTGGTAAGTCTGTATATTTGATACCGCACTGCAATCTTAAAAAATTCGGACGTGAGCATCAGTAGACTTTGCACCGTAGGAACCAAGTTACCCAAACTATTCTATAATATTTCAGTTATTTACCGCTCTGATGCTGATCTTTCTGATCATAAAATAGGTCATTACGACAGCAACAGACAAGAAGAATTCATAAATAATTACAGAATTATGGTATTTGATGGTTTCTCTAGGGTGCCTCTTTCTCTTACACGATTTGGCTATAAAATTAATCAGCACATTGTCATCTCATAACAGGCTTAAGTTTTGAGTTTGGTATTTTGTCGTCCAGCCGTTTTAGCTCTAGATCATCCCCAAGAAACTGACACACAGACAGACATACAACCATCATCAAGACTGTCCATGTTTTCGGTATCAGGGGACCCTAAAATGATGAGATCCGTCTAAAATTGGAGATCGAAATTTCTGACAAATCTAACGCTTTTGCTCCCCTCCCATAGATGACAGGTTATGGTAGGGAA
Organism: Polypterus bichir lapradei; assembly: GCA_026402145.1. Lineage (NCBI taxonomy): Eukaryota > Metazoa > Chordata > Cladistia > Polypteriformes > Polypteridae > Polypterus > Polypterus bichir. The sequence continues at coordinate 18,090,452 of JANRMT010062823.1, read as the reverse complement.
GGGTGCAAAGCAAAAATACTATTTGATGGCGCATGATCTTAATCTCTTTATATATATAATCCAATGTCTATCTGTCTGTCTTTCTGTATGTCTGTCTACTTTTCACGAGAGACCTACTTAATGGATTTAGATCAGGATTTTTTCTATAATTTGCTTGAACATTCTGGTTGATTTTGCGACTTCTCTCATTATGCTAAGAATCATAGTTCAGTTGCAGCACTGATTTATTTGCGTGAATCTGAAAGAGGGGCTGCGGTCTGAAGGGAGGGCGAAGCGGGACCTCAGGAGTAGGAAGCTGGGCGTGGCCGTCCTCACTCATGCACCAGCTTCCATTCGAGTCACTCTACCTCTCGGCATGTGTTGGAGCGCACCTTGCCTCCGCTTAGCTAGCTATACCTGTTTGTTCATCAGACATTATCATCTAGAGATTGTTAAGGAATAACATTTGACGTTTTTGAGAGAGAGATCACGGCTACGTGTGTTTTAGACAGTACCTACTCATTGGCAGAGATATCACGGCCACATGCTCTTCTCCCCACGCAGGGGGACACTCTCCCGGCAGAGCTCAACATGATCAGATACAGTGGCAACGTTTGACGTTGGAGCGCACCTACCTTTCAGAAATACCTTGCCAACTTTTTACATTTTTGACAAAGAGATCACAGCTACATTCATGCCCCGATAGCAAAACCGAAAAATTGTATATCAAGAGGCCCTCTTGATATGAAAACTATCAATATAAATTTTTCTCAATACAAATTATTACTTTTTTTTTTATTGAGTTTTAAAGTCTGTCCTGTTTCAGTACTACACGGGCGGAGCTGCGGAGTACAGCTAGTAACCCTATAAACACTCATAAATTGAATACATCTGAAAATCAGCAACAATCAAACTGTGGTGTCTGATAAAATATCAGTTGTGCTAGTGTCTTTAAGAAGCCTACAACTGTGTATCATACATACCTACAAATTTAATATTCAATATTAAAGTAAGGGTGTGATATTTGACTCCACTGATAGAACTTCATGGGGTCTGTATCGAAGGAGTGACACTTCATAGGAGTGACATAACAAAGGAGTGATATAAATACCGTATTAAACAAGTGACATTTTACTGGAGTGACATTACGAGTCACCTACCACACACAACTAAAAGTACGCTGCTGAAAAAATCATTGTGGCCTCACCCACCACACACAACTGAAAGAACACTCGCCAAAAAAATTGTCGCCTCACCTACCACACACAACTGAAAGTACGCTCGCCAAAAAAATCGTTGTCGCCTAACCTACCACTTGGATGGTTGTCACTCCTTTGAAATTTATATCTGAGGTTTCACTCCTTTGATATGTCACTCCTATGAATAGGACCGAGCTTCATGAGCACTATAAAGGGTATGTCACATTACAATTTTCAGTCATAGACTACATTTATATAATCATAGTAAGTCAGAGACAGCTGGCAACATTCTCCAATTAAGCTGGTTGCATAGTCGGACATAACCAGCGACTCACTTCAACCAGTCGATGACTTACACCGAGCCGACAAGCAATGAATGTTAATCCAGAAGTACAGTATATTGCACATAATGCAGCAATGAGAAATAAGGAACATGGGAGCTTAGGACCTAAAATATAGTAGAGAATCTCGTCTGTCTGATATCTCATGTTTTACGAGAATAGAAAGAAAAAAGAAAAAGGAAAAAAAAAACAAGATTGTGGCTGAACTCACCAAACCCGTTAACCCTTTGTACAGAGCTGGATCTATCAGGCTGCGGTATTCAGTTGTTTAAACTGACATGGTCCACCGAAAATATCAGCAACTGAAGTCGCTGTGACATACCCCACGAACAGAACTCATATAATGTGATATCAGCTTGAGATTAACTACTGATGTACTGTGCATAAACAGTTATATTTACTGCTTTATCTTACTAGTGTAGCAAAAGTATAAAGCTGAACATTCAGTGTCCTGCGAAATTTCATTCGGGAATAAATAAAGTTCTATCTATCTTGGCAATTGTGTCAAAGCAAAGGCTCAGTTTCCCCAGCCACATTTTGTCCTCCTCACTGATTTACCATGAAAATTTCATAAACCAACAAACCATTTTAAATGTCATAAATACTAGGCACATCATAGAAAGGCAGAATTATTTAATAAACATTAGTCACATAGACGTGTTATGGGTTGTTGAAATAAGCCTACATAATAAAAATATTTCCCAATTTTATGGTCACTTAAAAAATTATAGCTATGGATGGCGGGCGAGTTTTGAGTTTGGTCAAGTTGCAGCAATGTTCCAGAAAAAATTACTTTCAATTTTACATTGTAGTATTTCAGTATCAGCAGAAAACACTTCAGAATAAATTCCTCAGTGGACATAAATCTACTATTGGGACAAATAAAGTCTGTCTTACTGTATAACTATCTATCTATGCCACATTAACTTAATGCACAACTGCATTTAATACAAATTACAAACATACTATATATATATATATTATATATATACACATACATACATACATACATATCTTCTTATATAATACGCAACCATTGCAGTTCGTTTGTCTGTCCAGGATTTTAAATCACCTGTAGCAAACCGTTTCACCTATTGACTTGAAATTTGGTACACATATACTACGTGACGTCTACTATCCATTTTCGGGGTGATGATTTTTATTACTCTTTTTATTTTTATTTTATTTTATTGTAGAATAAACTCTCTGCAGTGCGTAGCAGGGCGGCCGTGTGGCGTATGCATATGGGCGCTGTTCTCATTCCCTACCACCTTCGCTAATCATTCTTAAGGCAGATTGAAGACTTAAGTGCCAGCTTAAGTGAAAAATTAAAGAAAACATACTAAGTAATTGCAACACAAAAACTAACTTAATCAGTTTTAACGCGAAAAGATGCTGACAAAAGAAGAGAAGCAGAGGGCCGCTAGGGTGGAGAAAAGGAAGCAGCAAGCGCATCAACCTCTGAGCAAACGAATGCTAAACAGAGACAGAGAAAGAGTATGAAAACTAGGAATGCTCAAGTCAAGTGTATTCACTGCACATTATCGTGCAGTACGCCGTTACTGAGATATATATATATATAAAAATTGTGAACACTATGAGGTTAATTCAAATAATCTTGGTCACATGGGAGGAGGTTAACCAGAAAACATGGAGACATGGACTAAAAAGAATACCTCACACTACATAATCCAACACCTAGTAGGGAAAACAGAAGGTTAAAGTAATCACATACTGATAATGAGAATCAAAACATAGAACCAATAAATAAAAGAACAAAGCAAAGAAATATTTTACTGCCTCAACTAGACTGCTCATTAATTTATTATGCTATTTATATTTTTCTGCATGAAAGTACAGTAATCCCTCGCTATATCGCGCTTCGACTTTCGCGGCTTCACTCTATCGCTGATTTTATATGAAAGCATAACTAAATATATAATGCGGATTTTTCGCTGCTTCGTGGGTTCTGCGGACAATGTGTCTTTTTACTTCCTGTACATGCTTCCTCAGTTGGTTTGCCCAGTTGATTTCATACAAGGGACGCTATTGGCGGATGGCTGAGAAGCTAACCGATCAGAGCACGCAGTTAAGTTCTCCTGACTGAGAAGCTAACCAATCAGAGCACGCAGTTGAGTTCCTGCGTGCTGAATGCAGTGTTAACCAGGAAGTCTCATCTCGCTCATTCAGCATCAACGCGTTTCGCTGTGTAAAGAGTTGTGCTCTTTTGTGTTTATCTTTGTGCATAGTCAAGCCCTTCATTATGGCTCCAAAACGATCTGCTACTGCTTCAGGGGCCGTGCCCAAGCCCAAGAAGAAGATGTTAACGATTGCCGAAAAGGTAAACGTTTTGGATTTGTTGAAGGCTACGATTCTTTTTATTTAAAAAGTAGGAAAGGAATATAAGATCTACGGCCGCAGTGTCCTTTTAACCAGGGTGCAAAACGAGTTGTAAGTGGATGTAATAAGGCAGTAGTCTGGATGGAATCTGCTTTAGGGATTTGGATTGAAGACTGCCAAAAGAAGAACAACAGCAGTGCTACACAATCACCTGAAGTGGCTCCTTTACAAGGGCTGTAACGCTCTCCTTTGTTGTGCAGTAAAATTAAACTCATTGTTATCGGACAAGTCATCGTGTCATTGTTGGTGAGTAACCATAATTAATTTTCTTCTTACAGTGCTTAGTACATGTACTTACTTTTAGTGTCACTGTACACACATTTACTGTATACTATTTTTCTTGCATTGTACGTATTTATTGCTGGTGGCCTGTCTATCGTAATGGCTGTAACATATGTGATATTGGAGATACTCAATATCTTTAAAATAATATTTAGGTTTTACTGTATATAAACAGTGTGTTTATATACATAATTTCAATGAATCTTGCCTAATATCTAAGAGAATCCAAAGGGATTATGCTGTATAACTCTGCGGGGAATATTTATAAACAGTGTGGGAGAGTTTATAAGGGCTTAAAATATATAAAAATAACCATACAAACATATGGTTTCTACTTCGCGGATTTTCACCTATCGCAGGGGGGTCTCGAACACAACCCCCGCGATCGAGGAGGGATTACTGTAATAGAAACAAAGCAAATGGAAGAGCCTGTACCAAAAATGTGCTCAGTGTGATCACTGAAATGAAGAGAGCAAAGCTGTTTGCATCTAGACAGTGTGGACCCGGCCCGGACACAGACAGGCGGACATGTTGTTACTCACCACCACACATTTATTTTATCTACAATATTTACAATATTTAAGTCACTCGGACTCAGTCCCATGCACCACAAACCCCAACACACAGTCCTGGCCACACAAATGCCTTTTCTTCGGGCCGCCTCCACACTCCTCTCGTGCCTTGTCCTTCTTCCACCCGACTCCAGCCCTGAATGAAGGGAGACGGCCCCTTTTGTCCATATCCCGGATGAGCTCCAGGTGTTCCCGACTCTCCCCCGTTGGCCACGCCCTAGCGTGGTGGAAGTGCCGGCTGTTCTCCCGGCAGCTCTCCGGGTGTCCTTTTAAATCTTCCCCCCAGCACTTCCGGGTGTGGCGGAAGTGCTGAGGTAACAGGTCCCCAAGGCATTGGGGCGCCTCCTGGCGGTGACCACGGGCCCCTGCAGGGTGGGGCTTCCATGCCCTCAACCCGTGGCCCCCAAAGCAACCAGGGCGGCGGCCCCCACGTGATCCAGAGTGGGCGCAGACCCACATCCGGTCCCTAACGGCGTCCCGGCCGGGTCGTTGCCCCTGGCATCCCTGACAACAGACAGACAGACATGAAAGGCACTACATAGAGAAGGATGGACAGCATAGAAACAGATAGACTCTTTATTTGTCCCCAAACTCTTATCCTCCAGCTTGAAATATTAGTTTTCATTTGGTTCGAGTGACTCATGGACTACTGTGGAAAGAGACCTGGTCAGAGTCACAGTCATTAATGATGATTTGTACCTCTAGACATGATGTACTGTAAAAGAACCATTCAAAGATTACTCTGATGATTCTCTAAACAATCAATCATCATCCCTTGAACATATTAAAAAAACTGAAGTACAGTGAGAGACAACTGAATGAACTGTATATGAGAAAGTAGTTCCTACACTCAGTAGCTCAAAGTAGGGAAGTCCGATAAGGCCGATGGCACATTACACAACGTTCCTAGTCAGAAGGGATATCAAACATGATGACTGCAGTTACTGATCTTGTCACTTGAGGATTACGTGACTAAAAATTGCAGGGGATCACAAATTAGACAAGTTCATGACGACAATCTAGCACACTTCCACATTTATGAAACATTGTAAGCTAATCCCTTTTTACTTTTCCTTCATTTTCTCTGGAATGATTCTGAATTTAATTGTTGCATCTGTTATATTATTATTACTTGATTGAGTAGTATGCTGTTGTAATTTTGTGCTTTTCAAAAATACAATAAAAATAGAATGTAGAATTTAGTGAAGCATGTTTTGAGCATGCAACACACGTTATACAGGCAGTATAGCCTCCTAGTGGACCCTAAAGCAGAGTTCCCAGGCACCCACCCTCTATGAGTCCTTGAGCAAACAAAATCATCTGTCTGTGGCCCTAATGTAGAAATACAGGAAACAAACGGATTGAACCTGTAAAATGGCCAGGAATGGAGTTCACTGTACAAATTTATTATATAAAAATAAACATTGTCTGTCTGCATAAAATACATAGTAGTACCAAATCCTTGTTCTGTAAAGCTAGGTAAAATACATTTCATTAAATCTTTCCGAAACAAGCATGTTAAGACAATGCTCCAGTGGATGAAAAACTGGATCAATATTACATTGGCAACGTACAAATCAACAATAAAAACGATGCTTTGCTATGATCTATTATTATTGTTATTATTATTTTAAACTAAGGTCCAGACATCACTTGAACATTACCTAATTAATAAAAATATCCATGAATAATTAAACAGTTGAATAAAAATACTGTGAATAATTAAAACACAACTGGGCACAAGAAGCCCTTCTACCGCTGCCAGAAGGACTGCCTAGAACCCCAGCTGGCCTGCCCCCTTGAGGCTACCATCGTGTCTTGTTAAGCCACAAGGAAAAATACACTTTACGGCAAAATTAGTATAATCATTGCTTACAGACCCTGAATCTAAATCATGCAAACAACAAGGAACAACCAATAGATTTTGTCATGTGAAAAAGAGAAACGATGTGGCACATACTTATATAAGTGGCCACTCACTGGCTGTATAATATAAACTTTTTCCTATTAGATTATGTAATTCAAAGTAACAGGGAGGTGGTGCCTAATCTGGTAGCGGGGAGGACAAATTAAATAACTCTGGATGAGGCAGCCAGTGTATATTATGAAAGCATTAAATGGAAAAAAAAAAGAAAACATACCACAAATGTGCTCAACATTACATTTAGGCCCAGTTTTTAAACACAAATCAGACCACTGTAATCATTTGTTTTTTCTACTGCCTATTTATTTATTCTCGATAACCCCAAATCACATGAAATTCCTAATGATTTCTTGTTTAGTTAGTCCACTATTAATGTGCCATATACAGAAATATATTTGAAAAAAAATCAACCTACAAAATGATATACTCTTTAATAGAATTTATTAATAAAACAATTTCAAAAAAGACCCACCAACAAATTAAATTCAAAATTTTTTTGTCATATCTTTACCCTAAAACACACTATACAGAATAATATAAGGCTATTTTCTATAATCAAGTTACTACAGAGTTTTCAAAGAGGACCCATTAAGTACTATATTTTAAGGTTAAATTTATTATATATATGCCATTAAAATAATTCAATAATCCAGAATAAATATATTTTGTTAAACATTGAATGTCAAAATTATATATTTTTCATCAAATGTTCTGGCAAGCATTTTATTTATTCCACCTTCATAGGTCTGACCTTATTTTTTTCATCTTGTTGTGTCATGGAGAGTCGGTACTAACTGAAGGCAGTTTTTTTTTTTTTTCTTTTTCTTCTTCCTCAGATCGTTTTTCTAACCTACTAAAAACAAGACCAGGGTCACAGTCTGGGGTGCTGTGTCAGAGCATATGCCAGCTAGCATAGGGCATAAGGCAAGAACAAACTCGGGACATGGCGGCAGTCATTGCAGGGTGAACACACCCACACCCACAAACCAAGCACACACTAAGGCCAATTCAGCTTTGCTAATTCACAGAACTCGAATGTCTTAGGACAGTGGGAAGAAATCAAGCACCCAGTGGAAACACACAGACATGCAAACTCCGGGACATGAACACTGGTCTCCTTACAGTAAAGCAGCACTGCACCACCGTACCCTTTTCCTCAGACGTGATGTTCAATAAGTGAAAGGATTCCAACCATTCTGTTGTCATTCTGCTGGACAGCCTTATCACTTCATCCAGTCAATTAAAGTTAATTATTAATATTACACCTCTCACAAAAGACACCACAAAGCTTTTAAAAAAACCATCAAGAATACACAAGACAGACAGACCGACTGACTGACCGTGATTAGCCCTTTAATGATATTTTCATTTGGGATGGCTGTATAGCTTTCCACTGTTTATTGACTGAAGGTGTACTAGGGGCCATAATCCTTATCAGTTCATCAGAATCATGGTAAAGGCTTCCTCAGTGTTGTTATAAGTGGTGAAAGTAGACAGATATCAGGCTACATGATAATGCTTAACAATTGCCAACCATCCTGGAACCTCTCCATCTATTCAGATTTGTAAACACTCTACCATGGTAAAACACTCTCTCCATATTACGCAGAAAGCCTTCTAAAGATTTCGGCCTTGGTATACCTTCAGACTAAAAAAGGTGGATCACTGCTTGCTTGTTCTTCTTTGGTGCAAATGGACTGCGAAGCAGCCACATTTACTCCAGAAAAACAACAAAAGATTGGAACTGATCAAGGAAAAAACATTACCACTGTGACTGAAGACACCCCATGTTTCCACATGTGAACAGAGAAAACTATCCAGCCAATCCAAACAAAAGAACGTGGCCATATTCAGCTAACCCAAACAAAAGGTCATGGCCATGTTCCACTGTCTCCCATTGTCATTCCAATGTACTTGCCTTCTGGCTGGGTAACTATCTCTGCTCCATGCTGATTGGGATGCCAACACACTCTTCGAATTTGTGGCATCTTCTGCCAACATTTTGGAGAGAGTATTAAATGTTCAATTTTCCCTTCCTCCCAGCACCCATCCTGTATGGGGTTCCAGCCAATGGGTTCTGTCTATCACACCATATACAGACATACATAACAAATGACAGCTAGAGAACAGTTAATTATCCTACACACTGGGAAACGGCTAGAAACCGAAGGTAAAAAACTCATCTCATGATTAAACCTACACCATGTTTTCTGTGGGGTTGAGATAAATCTTTTTCTCAGTAGTATAAATATGTATAAAGCTGTTTATATAGCATTATGCCATTAGGGAAATTTAGATAAGATCAGGCCATTCATCACAACAAAGCTTGCCAGTAATGCCCAATTCATTCTTCCAAAATAACATGAAGATGCGTTTTGAAGGTCCCTAAAGTCCAACTGTGTACTACAATACTAGGTAACTTATCCCATGTGTCTGTGTGTGTGTGTGTGTGTGTATCTTGTATACAAACGTCTACGCGTGGAAGTGTTTGTCTATCTGTCCGGCCAGGAAGTGAGAGGTAGAGTCAGGGTAAGGGCTCCGCCTCCGAGGAAACAGAAAAGTCGCTTAGCCGCTAATAACACAAGCGAGACCAGCAGGTCAGCAAAACTAAACCTCAGAAGAAAGACAAAGTCACTTAGCCGCTAACATCAGCAAACCTGTATCCCTTATACTTTTCCTCCCACCGCTAATGCACAAGCAAGAGATTAGAGATGCCCACACTAGTTCCTTTCAATTATATGACATCTCTACATTTCAATTTTTTTTTCTGACTATTTCAATAGTTTCTAGGACACCAGCTAGTCTTATATATAAATGTCTATGCGTGGAAGTGCATGTGTCTGTCTGTCCAGCCCGAAAGTGTGAGGCCACAGCATGAAGCTCAAAGAGCCGGGAAAGGCGGCCCCAAGATAACGTGTCAGAAGAAGAATGAAGTGCAAGGCTACAGCATGAAGCTGAAAGAAAGCGACTCCGTTGCCAAAGTGAAACCACCGAGGAAAGACAAACCCGCTTAGCCGTTAATACACAAGCAAGGCGAGCACATCAGCAAAACAAAACCTCTGAGGAGAGAGAAAGTCGCTTAGCCGTTGATAGACAAGGGGGCGAGCACGGCCACAAAAGAACACCACCGACTCTGCATTTCAAAATTTTTTTTGACTTTAACAGTTTCTAGGAGCCCGGGCCTACACAGCTAGGAGATTATATATATATATATATATATATATATATATATATATACATACATACATACATACATACATACATACATACATACATACATA
>JANRMT010062823.1:18051556-18080464 GCA_026402145.1 Polypterus bichir lapradei | reverse complement strand
ACATACATACATACATACATACATACATACATACATACATACATACAGACAGACAGACAGACAGACAGACAGACAGATAGAGAGTAAGAGGGTAAAAAAAAGTAGAATTAAAAAAATATATAAAAAAATGACAACATTCACAATAGATAGATACAGAGATAGATAAATAGATAAGACACTGAATATAATAGACACAGACAAAGAGAAAGATAGACAGTACTTTATTTGTCCTAAGGAAAATCTAACGAAATCTAGCACTACAAAAGAACACAACAAGTATATTATAAAATATATATAAGAAAAGATAAGTTACTTAAGAACTGCAGATCTACCAAATTCCCAAGCATCATTCCGATTTTGGGTTGGGGAACTCAACAAAGCATTTCTAAATGTTGAACAAAATGTTAGGATAACTCAGAAGACAGAAAGAATAAACAACCACCACAAAGAGTTTGCATTAGCACGACTGTACATTTGGCACTATACACAACTGATCGTCGCTCCCTTTTTGATTAATTCCCCACTTAAAAGCAACTCAGTTGTGGGTATAAAGGCAGGAGAATAGAAGCCATTGTCAAAATGACAAACACATTAGCAGTCAGCCAGTAAAAAATTAGCAAATACAAGGGTTGGGTGGGGATGAAGTTAAAACACATGTATCAAGGTCAAAATCCACATGAGATAAGGCATTAAAGGCAATGTGTTTTAAAAACAATGTACAGTAACAATAGAAAGGGGAATATTAAGCTATAAAAGTTACTGAAATAAGCAGCATGTGAAACTAAAAGACTGAGCCTAGGCTAAAAGAAAAGTCAACAGACTCTTTAAAATACACCAGCAATTATGGTAAAAAAACAAAATGCCTTTAAATGAATGCTAGTCATTAGAATTGCCTTAAAGAAACATGGAAATTGGAGAGACCAAAAGTCACTACCATGGGAGTCCCCTGATAAATGTAGTAGGTACAAGGGAGTCATTATTTGTTCACCCATTTGTTGAATATAATTAATTGTATTTTTTTGAGTCACTGAGAGAGCAAATGCTCTGCCATTTGGAAAAATATATAAAACTACTGAAAATAATGGGATTAGTCTATTTGGTAAACTGACAAAAAAAGCTCCATCTAGTCTGCCACCTCAAAAAACAATTAAGAAATGTTATGCTTTTATGTGAGCTTATCTGAACTTTGCACGTTCTCCCAGTGAATGGGCTTTCTACTCACTGATGAGCTTGTTAAGGTGAAGAGGGTTAGTTTCTGCCTTGTGCACAGTGCTTCTGTTCTTTTAAAAAGCCCTAATATGTCAGAAAGTACTACTATGTAGACTGTGCATTTACCAGTGGGACTCAAGTTTTCATTAGGTGTTCAGCCGTAGCCATTAAATTCAAGATTGCTGGTCCCAGAGCTACATTTAATCCCTGCTTAAGCAGTAACATTCAGTAAGCCTGAAACCTCAATAGCAAACCAAAACTAAAAAAAAGAACAGCTAAACACATTTAACTCTTTGACAGATAACTATTCATAATTTGCATGCAATGTATTTCGACTTACTGTGTATTAGATGATTACAGAACAAGTTACCAAAGCTGACCATGCCGTATACAGCGTTTTGTTCTTTAGTTCATGCAGCTATAAATTTCATTACAGGCTAAAAAACTTACAGCAGACTTATGCCAAAAGAAAGAGTTAATTAGGAATACAAATTCTCCCAGATTGTTATTAATGGGAAACTGTAGAATAAGCAAGACATATTTTGTGCCCATAAGTAAATCTCAGGTATCTTTGATCTCCTGCCCACAGCGGATGCTGCCGTGCACCACTGCCTAGCTGCTGGGAGTTTGCCAGAACCAGACATCTGGCTACTTTGTTATCATTGGCTGATCCACTCCCTGGAGGTCACTATTATGACACCAGGCAGCGAGCGTCCTGGCAGAAAAAATTATCAGCACATTTTGAGTGGATTAGAGTTCCAAAGTGGTCTTCAAATCTCTACAGGGGTCTTGTGAGCCGCCTTCCACTGGGGTTTTGCCGATTCATTACACAGACGTATGACTTAAACAGCTCAGTGGCAGCGAAATAAAAATGAGAAGCTTAGTCTCATACTTTAGATGCCATGTTTAAACATTGTTAAGTTAAAAAGGAGAGAGAGAGAGAGAGAGAGAGATGAATTAAAAGCAGGGCTGCCCTCTAATGGGGTCTTTCTATATATGGAAGCTTTTAATATTTAATATTTTGTATTTTTCCTTTCAGTTCAAGTAAACATCTATACTATTCTGGAAAAGATTTCTTGAAGGGCTCCATTGTTGTGATCATCATGATAGGAAGAAGTGCTTATGATTGACGGTTGAAACAATTAGGCACGTTACTAGCTGATCTTTTTAATGTCAACTAAAAGAGGGGTTGGAATGTAAAGGTAAAAAATAATAACCAGTCTCTTCATCAAAGTCGTTATCCCAAAGGGTTAGAAGTTTATTGAAAGAAAAAAACTTTTTAAATTAAATGCAATACTTTTTAAGAGAATATAGAAACAGTACGTCAATAAAAACGGTAAGTTTTACAGAAGAGAAATAATATAAATAGGAAACTTTTTTCATACTATAGTCACAATATTTCCTAGATTTTTGCCCCCCCATACAAACTTATCCTAAATAATAAAAAGGAAATATAAGTAGCCAAGTCTGCAATAAAAAGGAAATATAAGTAGCCAAGTCTGCATGTGATTACCTTGCATCTGCCAGCAATTCATTTTTGAAACTGATTAGTCAAAACATGAAATCTCTCTATCCATTTTCCCATCTTATGCAAGGCAAGTGCCAACCCCTGATCAGGATGCCAGCACAAAAGCAAGGTACACTGACATTCCTGCCACAGTTCAAGTGGGACAATCACCATTTGTAAACTGAACTAACAGGGGTCTCCAACCTTTTTTCCCCCCCGACAGCTACTTTTATAAAATGAAAATGGCAGAGAGCTACTCATGTTTTCTAATGTTTATTCTTATAGCTTATTTAAACCGAAACAAACTGAATAAGCTTGTTTTGCCTGAACATTTACAAAATGTTGGTGTCCACAACTCACATTTTGCATTAAAACATCACAAAAAATATTTAGTTCACCTGCAAGTGCATTTTGTCATACAACATTGAATTAAAACATGAATTCTGCCAAAACAAAACAATGCAATTCCAAATACACAGATATGACTTCTTCATTTGTCATTTTGTCACATGTCACGGTTTCACTTTATTCACATGTCCAGTTGCGTGTGTGATGTGTTGTTTAGTTAGTCAGATGACTGGCACTGAGGTGTATGGAGGAGTGGAGCCTCTCAGGTTCACTCTTCTGGAGTCATTTAAATGTTCGTCTCTCAGTGTTGTTCTGAACTTTGATTTTATGACATTCATGTCAGACTCACAGAGGTATGGAGACCCAAACAAAGAAGACATTTCCAGAGCTGCTTGGTGAAGATTCTTATAGTTATCTGTCTCTGATAAACTCCAGAAGTGCTGAGAATGCTGTTGAGACTTTAACTGCACATTATTTTGAAGGTTTACTAATATATAAAATATAAAATCCAATGTCTGTATGTGTGTCTGCTTTTCACGAGAGAACTACTTAACAGATTTAGATCAGGTTTTTTTCTATAATTTGTTTGAACATTCCGGTTGATTTTGCGACTTCTCTCATTTCGCTATGTATCCTAGTTCGCTTGCGGTACGGATTTATTTGCGCGAATCCTCGAAAAAGGCAGCAGGCCGAGGGAAGGGGCCTTCCTCACTCACTCACCAACTTCAGGGCAGGTGCCTTAACTCCACTTAGCTAGCGAACGAGAGAACAATTGAATTCAACTTTGTTTGATATTTAAAATAAAGTAATACTTGGGTCTTGATGAGTGTGATTCCGGATATTCTCTCAAGTGTCTGCCACATTGAAAAGATAGATTGCAATTCAGAATGTGGATCGTATTATGATTTTTTGGAAAGATTGCGCATCTCTAATTTGACTAATCAAGTTTTCAAATTTATGTAGAGTCCATTAACCCTTTGGTGAGCTACTTGGAAAGGGGTTGCGAGCTACCGTTTTAGAGACCCCTGCTTTAGAGTTTTCTCTATTTCTGCATAAATATGACTTGAAATGTGATCAAATTTTTACACAAGTCCTAGAACTAAATAAAGGGAACCCAATTAAGCAAATGACACCAAAACATTATATTTGTCCATTCATTTGTTAAGAAAAATGATCCATTACAGTCATCCATCATAACATCCAGTTTTCAAACCCAATTATCCTGACCAGGATCACAGGGAAGACAGAGCCTATCCCAGCAAGCAGAGGACACAAGGCAGAAACAATTACTGGACAATACATATTTGTTTGTGTAGATGTATGTGTATCTTTGCTCTCGGTCACTGGTGTTACACTCTTTTGTAGTAACAGCTACAACTAAATGTTTCCAGGAACTTTTGCACTTACGGTTTGAGGACTTAGTACATTCCGCTTTGCACAACTGCTTCAACTCAGGGATGTTTGTGGGCTTCCCTACATTAACTGCTTGCTTCAGGTCCTTGCAACATTTCTAGAGGATTGAGGTCAGGACTTTGACTCGCCTCATTCCAAAACATATTTTATCTTCTTTAGCCATTCATTGGTGTTTGGGGTCGTCATCTTCAAAACCTGCTTAAGCAATTTAATATACATGAATACAAAGCAAACATTGAATGGCAAGGCAATTGCTGAGGGCTACATACAGTATGCAGTACAATGTGTAAAAAAAAAAAAAAAAAGTTAAACTGTAAACTGTGTATGGGTTGAAATGAACATCTTACATTAGGTGAAAAGTTTATATCATGAAGAATGTGGACACTGTTCACACTAAAACCTTACAACATCAATCCCTAACCTTAACTTCTGTCCTAAAATGGAATCAAGCTTGTGGAGTGATTTACACAGAACCCTAAGCACACTAACCCCTAACCATAACTTAATTCTTTAAAATGCCACCCAAAAATTGTACTGACATTATTTACCACAATAACATCTAACTTCAACACTCATCCTAAATCTGCCATGATAGAACTGTATTGATATTATGTTCCAAATAAACCCATAACTTTAACTTCCATCCTAAAAATGCTCTGATGTTATTTCCTAAAACTGCACTGAGCTTGTGAAGATATTTACAGTAAACCTTCACCACGCTAACCCCTAACTTCAGTCCTAAAACCATACTGGCATTATGTACCATAATAACCCCTAACCTCACCTTCGATCCTAAAACTAATAACCCCTAACTTTAAAATCAGAACAGTTTTAGGACAGACATTATGGAGCCGTTTCCATTAAACCTAACCACACTAAACCCCTAAATTTAACTACCACCCTAAAACTGCTCTTACTGCTCATAGGGGACTGGGCGGTCTCATGGTCTGGAATCCCTACAGATTTTATTTTTTTCTCCAGCCGTCTGGAGTTTTTTTTTGTTTTTTCTGTCCCCCCTGGCCATTGGACCTTACTCTTATTCGATGTTAATTAATGTTGACTTATTTTGTTTTCTTATTGTGTCTTTTATTTTTCTATTCTTTATTATGTAAAGCACTTTGAGCTACTGTTTGTATGAAAATGTGCTATATAAATAAATGTTGTTGTTGTTGTTGATGTTATGTACTAAAACTGCACTGAGCTTGTGGAGCCATTTACAGTAAAACCAAGCCACACTAACCTCTAAACTTAACTTCAGACCTAATACTGTACTGACATTAGGTACCACAATACCCCTTTAACCTAAATATAGTTTTAGGATGGAAGTTAACGTTATGTACCGTAATAACCCCTAACCTTAACATCAGAACACTTTTAGAATGGAAGTAATGTCCTAAAACTTCACTGAGCTCATGGAACCGTTTGAATTAAACCCTGACTACACTAACCCCTAACCTTAATATCCATCCTAGAACTGTTCAAACACTATGTACCACAATAACCCGTACATTTAACTTCCGTCCTAAAACTGTTCTGAAGTTATGCTCTAAAACTGGAGAGAAAAGTAAATAAGCAAAGAGCTGTATTATATTTTGGTGATTAAACTAAAGGTAGTCCCCAAGTTACGGACATCCGACATATGAACGGGGCCGCAGCTGCTCCTTCATCTGTCTGGGGGACACGACACAGGCTCCTCAGTAACTGCTGCTCTGTCATCTTCAGCCTGGGGACGCTGCAAGCGGTGGCTGGAGGGGGCAATTTCACTACTCGTGCAGTGTAGTGTCCCTTGGGTGGCTCCGGTTGATGAATGCGGCCGCACACCATTCATTCTCAACTGTGGTCACCAGGGCCACAGTTACCGCTCGTGTGCAAGATGGAGGCTTGATGGGGGCAGTTCGCTCCCCGCCCACCATGCTGCCGCAGCTACTGCTCGTGACTGCCCCATTCATTCTCTGTGGGCGGCTGGTGATGCTGCAAGCGGTGACCCAGTTGTGGCTGAACGGAGACCACTGAAAGTGAATAGGGTAGTGGGGGGGCAGCATGGTTGAATGGGGGCAGTGGTGGGCAATTCAATACCCGCCTTTGGCCGCACCCTGTTCGTTCTCAGTGGGTGGACGCTGCAGGCAGCATACTGTAGTGGAGGTGACTGTGTGGTGGGCGGGTGGTGAACCGCCCCTCGCCGCCCCCATTCATTCTCAATAGCAAGCCTGCTTGTACTGTTACGCTCATAGCAGGAAGTTGTCTCTTGTCAGTACATCAGACATGTTGACGACGTGTGCCTTCCTGCTGTGATGGCATGTACAGTGCTGTGCAGAAGAGCTCATATTAACCTTTTGTCTTCACCCTTCAAGAATGTCTCTGAAACACAAATCTGATGCAGGTGCTGGTGATACAGTAAAGAAGAGAAAAACCATTACCAGGAAAAATAAAGTAGAAATAATAAAAAGGTCAGAGAGAGGTGAAACTCCATCATTCATTGACAGAGCACATGGTTACAGTTGGTCAACAATAGCATTTATTAAAATAATGTACCTGTTCCGACTTACATACAAATTCAACTTAAGAACAAACCTACAGTCCCTATCTCGTACCTAACCCGGGGACTGCCTGTATACAAATACAGGTAGATGCAAAAAATATGGGTATAAGATAAATACATGTAATGCATGATGATACCATCAATTAGACATGCCAGATCTGCCTTTAATAAACTGTGAATATACCGTTACAAGAAAATTTACACTAGAAGCATTACTTGGAAAAAAATCAAGAAATATCAACAAACAGGCATCATTGAATATTTTCTGCTTTATACTTGGCTTCCTCCTATGTGAAGAATATGGACAAGGATTACATGAACAACTCAAAGTTCCTGTAATGCATAAATATTGCATGCAGCAAAAAATGCAAAGCAGGAATTAATGACTATCTGATGAAGTGGCATGTTTGGCAGGCCCCAAAGGGCTTACTTGGTAGACTAGCATAATGGCAAAGCTCTGTCTGGCACCGGTGCCTGACTGCTCGCCTTGGCATTCATTTTATTTTCTTTCTGTATATTGCCTGAGACCTGCCAGAACAAGACATTTGAGGAAGGGTCACACAAACTTTGTAGCGGTGCCAGAGTAGCTGCAGGCTGTAAAGACAGTTGGAATAATTGTGAAAGATCCATAGATTAATTACTCAAGAAAACACTACTATTGTGTATTCATTAAATGTACGTAGGAAGTACAAAAAAAAATGTAAACAAATAATTTCATTAAATTAGGAGTACAATAAAAGACCCAACTGCTGTGCACAGACCTGTCAAATAAAAAGAAACAACAAGAATTGAATGAATGGACCAAAATCCCTTACTGTTGGTTAATGGCAAATGAGGCAAGATCCTGTTAGGCTGGCATCCACTAAGGTAGGTCCCCTTAGTTTTAATCCCATCCTTTTTTGCAGTTCAGCTGCTCTTCAATTACTTACTATATTTAGTTTTTGTTTATCCGCAGTTTCTTAGTTACTTTTTAGTCTTCTATTATCACAACATGCATTAGTGGATTTGCACAGCTAGATTCCACCAGAATGAATGCCTGATATATGCAACAGCCCCTGGGTCTGGCAAAAAAGCAAATTACAGAAAGCACTAATAATCACCACAGAGCATAAGACCTCATGTATCTTTACACACAAGTGAGTATAAATGTATGGTTCCTGCAAATTTAAGACACTGACAATTTAAAGATTTTAACTGCAGATCTATTTGTAAGTAAATAATTTTTCAAAACCCAAAATGAACAAGAAGAGAATATAAGGACTGATGTTACATCATTACAGCAAGTCCAAGTCAAGTGTGCCATCTTATGATTTCCATATCAACACAAAGACACATTTTGTACATTTAATAAACTCAGTTACGAAGTTCAGATTGTAAATTTACAGAAATATTATTCCCAAGCCTGTATGATGATTGCATGATATCCAAGTCCCTCTGTAATGATCCAACTATTCTAGATTATTTGCCTAGCTTGGTATCATCTTCAAACTTAACAAGACTGTTATTTATTTTGCTACCCAAACCATTTATATACATTAAAAATAGTAGTGCCCCTATTACTGGACACCACTCTTAACATTACCCATTTTTCATAAGGTTTCTTCTCGCCATAACCTTCTGCTTCCTGTGTCCAAGTCAATTCTGTACCCATCTACACACCACACCCTGAACTGACACTTCTTTTAGTTTGATGCCCAACTTCATGTGGCACCTTGTCAAAAGCTTTCTGAAAGTCGAGGTAGACAATATCATGTGCACCTCTCTAGTCAATTCCTTTTGCTTCTTCCTGATAGAATTCCAGTATGTTAGTAAAACACAACCTTCCTCTTCTGAACCCATGCTGACTGTTCAGTAAAACTCCTGTTCCTGCCATGTATTGTTCAATATTTTCCTTAATAATTACTTCCATTAACTTACATGTTAAGCTTACTAGCCTATAATTGCTTGGATCTGCCAGTTCATCCGTTTTATGTAACAGGATAATACTTGCATTTTCTAGAATGTTCCCAGTGCTCAGTGACTTCCTAAAAGAACTTGGTGACAAATATTAACTGGTCCTAGTCAATTCAAATTGGGGAGCATGCACTGGTACAGTGCGTTGCCGCACCCACTACATGACAAAAAAACTCGGGATCCTGGTTGGCAACCCCCCAGGCAGACACACGATCCAGTCCCACCCTCCGGAAATGACCCTCTAGCTGCCGCAGCTAGGTGTTACATGGGCGACCCCTTGGCCTGGCCCAGCCACTCAGGTCCCCAACAAAGAGGATCTTACGAGCTGGATCACCCTCTGGGAAACGCGGCACATGGCCGTAGTACCGTAACTGACTCTCCATCACAATGCAGGTAATGTGCCTCATTTGGGACTCCATGAGCAACACAAAGTCAAACCAACAGTACCCAAGGATTTTCCAGAGAGACACAGTACCAAAGGAGTCCAGTCTTCATCTCATGTCACTGGATAGCGTCCATGTCTCGCAACCATAAAGCAAGACAGGAAGCACCAGGACTCTAAAAACTTGGACATTCGTCCTTTTGCATAGATATCGGGAGTGCCACACACCCCTTTCCAGTGACCCCACCATGCTCTCCCAATCCGTCTACTGACTTCATAGGAAGAGTCACCAGAGACATGAATGTCACTGCCAAGGTAAGTAAACCTCTCGATGAGGTCGACACTCTCTCTGCAGACAGATCCTAGTGATTTGTTTGATTTCAGCCTATTTAATCTAAACAGTACTTCTCACTCTACAATTCCTCCTTGTACCACTGGAAGGTTATCCACTTCCTCACAGACTTCAGAAAAATGTGAGTTTAGAGTGTCCACTATTTCACTGTCTGTACTTTTTAATTCCCCTTTACTATTCCCGATACACTTCACCTCCTCCTTGACTGTTCTTTTATTAACATAATACAGTAATCCCTCGCTATATCGCGCTTCGACTTTCGCGGCTTCACTCTATCGCGGATTTTATATGAAAGCATAACTAATTATACAACGCGGATTTTTCGCTGCTTCGCGGGTTCTGCGGACAATGTGTCTTTTTACTTCCTGTATATGCTTCCTCAGTTGGTTTGCCCAGTTGATTTCATACAAGGGACGCTATTGGTGGATGGCTGAGAAGCTAACCAATCAGAGCACGCAGTTAAGTTCTCCTGACTGAGAAGCTAACCAATCAGAGCACGCAATTGAGTTCCTGCGTGCTGAATGCAGTGTTAACCAGGAAGTCTCGTCTTGCTCATTCAGCATCAACGTGTTTCGCTGTGTAAAGAGTTGTGCTCTTTTGTGTTTATCTTTGTGCATAGTCAAGCCCTTCATTATGGCTCCAAAACGATCTGCTACTGCTTCAGGGGCCGTGCCCAAGCGAAAGAAGAAGATGTTAACAATTGCCGAAAAGGTAAACGTTTTGGATTTGTTGAAGGCTACGATTCTTTTTATTTAAAAAGTAGGAAAGGAATATAAGATCTACGGCCGCAGTGTCCTTTTAACCAGGGTGCAAAACAAGTTGTAAGTGGATGTAATAAGGCAGTAGTCTGGATGGAATCTGCTTTAGGGATTTGGATTGAAGACTGCCAGAAGAAGAACAACGGCAGTGCTACACAATCGCCTGAAGTGGCTCCTTTACAAGGGCTGTAACGCTCTCCTTTGTTGTGCAGTAAAATTAAACTCATTGTTATCGGACAAGTCATCGTGTCATTGTTGGTGAGTAACCATAATTAATTTTCTTCTTACAGTGCTTAGTACATGTACGTACATTTAGTGTCACTGTACACACATTTACTGTATACTATTTTTCTTGCATTGTACGTATTTATTGCTGGTGGCCTGTCTATCGTAATGGCTGTAACATGTGAGATATCGGATACACTCAATATCTTTAAAATAATATTTAGGTTTTACTGTATATAAACAGTGTTTTATATACATAATTTCAATGAATCTTACCTAATATCTAAGAGAATACAAAGGGATTATGCTGTATAACTCTGCGGGGAATATTTATAAACCGTGTGGGAGAGTTTATAAGGGCTTAAAATATATAAAAATAACCATACAAACATATGGTTTCTACTTTGCGGATTTTCACCTATCACGGGGGGGTCTGGAACGCAACCCCCGCGATCGAGGAGGGATTACTGTACTGAAAGAATAACTCTGAGGCATCTTTTCACTTTACCTGCAATATTTTTTTCTCTAATTGCCTTTTAGCTTCCCTAATATCCTTCTTCATGGTTGCTCTCATATGCCCAATGATTCACAATGGAGTTATTAACTCCTTATTAACCCACTGTGGAGATTTTTTTCTTTCCATTTAATTCCAAATTTAGGTATGCACCTGTCCTGCATTACAAGTAAAAAGTTTTTAAACCTGTTTCACTGCTCCTCGACTGTCTCCACACTTAAAAGTTTATCTCAGGCAATTCCCTTTAGACTTTGATGCATCTGTTCAAAATTTGCCCTACCAAAGTTAAACTGTACAGTTTTGGTTTTTGCATTCTTCCAAAATACTGTGAAATGTAGTGACTTTTCCATGCAAGTAAGAATTTCAGTGAACTTTGTACAAGTGACAATACTACTGCTACGAACTACTACTACTAACATATCAAGAATTATTAGATATTTGTGTAAATTTAAGCCAGATCAAAGTAAACGATATGTTAGGCTGCACAAACCACATATGGATAGGAGCACTCATGAGTATTTTAATGATTCTGTTCTTCCTTTCTTGATGGCCACTTTAGCAAAATGGTTGTGAAGACAGTTATTTATTTAATATTTTGATGTGCCTGTTGTGTGCTGTAAGTTTTCTCCCGCACTATCCTGCATAATAAAACTGCAGATTCTTTTTATGATACTTTCAGCAAAAAGATTTTCATCGAATGGAGAAAGTTACTTTTACCAGCTTATTATGCTGTTCCAAGCCCTCTCGCAGTCTTTGAAAGTCCAAACTTTCAACTCATTTTCTACCAAAATGTTATTTCACAATTCTTGTTTTGAATTATAAATGCAGCTCATAAATAACAATGCAATATTATTTTCTTCTGCTACATGAAAAATCTGCCAAGAGATCCTATTAGGCAATCAACAAGGCGGATCCTGACACAACTGACAAACAATAACCGCTATTACATACATTTAAACGGGTGAACTATTTATATGCTTTAGATTTAGAAGAAAAATAAGCAAAGGGCATGACTTGATAATATAAAAGGAGTACAAAATATGACGGGCTGGGAGGAACGGTATTTCTAAACAGCACAGAAAACATGCAACATACCTCAACCATTCTTTATCAGTGACAATTTTATTCATCACAATAAAAATAAAAAGACATTATCAACAGTGGAATCAATTATGTGAACAAAATGCTAGCCATGCTTGATGTAGGAGGAGTGAGAGGTGTAGTGTGAACTGGTTTTGCCATTTCAGATGTGTGCTGTGCTTTCAACTTTGCTGAGCACCACCACTTAGTAATAATAAGAACACAGTCAATGGAAAGCTACTAACAAAATGTATTAACCAATCAGGAGTACAGAAAATAATGTTATTGAAGGTGACAGGGTGGTGCGGTGCATTCAGGCACTTTCTCTTTTATCCCATTTCAAGGCAAGTATCTTTATTAGACAGACAGACAGACAGATCCCCAAGGGGAAATTCACATACTCCAGCAGCAGCATACTGATAAAAACAATATTAATTAAAGAGCAGTAAGAGCGCAGAGCAAGTTAAAAAATACAAGGTGGAGAGTGTGGAGCAGGTATAACAGACAATAACTTTGTATAATGTTAACATTTACCCCCCCGGGTGGAATTGAAGAGTCGCATAGTGTGAGGTCTCCTCAGTCTGTCAGTGGAGCAGGACGGTGACAGCAGTCTGTCGCTGAAGCTGCTCCTCTGTCTGGAGATGATCCTGTTCAGTGGATGCAGTGGATTCTTTATGATTGACAGGAGCCTGCTCAGCGCCTGTCGCTCTGCCACAGATGTCAAACTGTCCAGCTCCGTGCCTACAATCGCGCCTGCCTTCCGCAAGTCTATGGGATTTGAGGCATTCTGACAAAGGCTACACATTAAAAAATACAAAAGGGGAAAGCAGACTAATATAGTACTCTACAGAGACAAAACAATGTTATTTTGGAAGAATTAAGGGGACAGGACTGACAAGCTTTGTTGGGCTGAATGGCCTGTTCTCATCTATCCATCCATCCATCCATCCATCCATTATCCAACCCGCTACATCCTAACTACAGGGTCACGGCGGTCTGCTGGAGCCAATCCCAGCCAACACAGGGCGGAAGGCAAGAAACAAACTCCGGGTAGGGCACGCGCACACACACACAAAAACACACGCCCACACACACCCACACAACTAGGGACAATTTAGAATTGCCAATGCACCTAACTTTCATGTCTTTGGACTGTGGGAGGAAACCAGAGCACCTGGAGGAAACCCACACAGACATGGGGAGAACATGCAAACTCCACGCAGGGAGGACCCGGGAAGCGAACTCGGGTCTCCTACCTGCAAGGCATGTTCTCATCTAGATTGTTCTAATGTAAAACCCTACTCTTCTAATGGTAAAATGTGAGAGGTTTAGAGTTACAGTAAGAGGAAAAGTAAACCTATATAGAATTGCTGCATTTATTTGACAAATGATTTCTATGAATTTTGAATAAGATGATAAAAAAGGGTCCAGCATGGATTAACATTTGAGCATTATTTTGTTGTAGTCATTGAGCTATCGAGCTATTGGACCTTAGCTTTAAACCAAACTATCTGTACATAATAGGAGAGGAGCCTAAGATAAGAAACCTGCCAATAGTCCGGTTGTACTTAGTGACTTCTTGCTTGATAATGTTGATGTGTTTCCTTTACAGCTGGTCTAAAAGCTTACTACTATTTTTTTTTCTTATGTTTTAGTGTTTTATACCCAACATGTATGCATGAGAATGTTTTAGAGTTAGCATTAAAATAAAGTGGAAAGAATTTGGGGAAGCACAATGGAGCAATGGTACTGCTGCTGCCTCAAAACAAGCAGGCCAGATTTCAAGTCCCTGGTGCTTCCTGGCATGGAATTTGCATGTTCTCCGCATCTCTGTGTGGGTTTCTTCCAGCTGCACAGGGTTTCTCACACAGTTTGAAGATATTAAGATTAGGTTCCTTAGGAATGCTAATTTGCGTGTGTGTGTTTGTGTTCTAACTGGGATGGGCTGGCATCTTTTCCAGGGATTGTTCTGCCTTGTGCCTAATGAGTACTAGGATAGGCTATTGCTTCCACGCAAATCTGCTCTGGAAAAGTAGGTTTAGAAAATGGATGGATAGATTAAAGAACCTATTTTGCAATACACACCTAAAAGGAAAAAATTTGAATCAACCATGACACTTGGAATATAAGCAAGACGTCTAAATGATATTAA
Source organism: Polypterus bichir lapradei (assembly GCA_026402145.1). Classification (NCBI taxonomy): domain Eukaryota; kingdom Metazoa; phylum Chordata; class Cladistia; order Polypteriformes; family Polypteridae; genus Polypterus; species Polypterus bichir. Next base: position 18,066,032 of record JANRMT010062823.1, on the reverse strand, counting down.
ACACTTTGAACCCTTTGAGTTCCCAATACTGGATATTAAACCAGAGTCAGTTAAGCATAATTATATTACTCATTTACAGACCCCCTCATCCCAGCTGGACATTCTTAGTCGACTTCAGCAGCTCTTTATCTGAATTAGCTATTAATTATGATAATTTTATTGGATAATTTTAATAGCCACATAGATGTGAAAACAGATACCCGGTGATCAAGAACTTTTTAATTGAAAAGAGGTCTTACACCCTCTCATAATAGAGATTTAATTATCACCCATGGTGTTAACATCCTGATTGTAATTATCTCATGTCAGTGAAACTACTTCAGGTAATTGTTAGCTTTTGATTTGCTCCATTCCTGCGCAAAAAAAGTCATCACAACAAGAAGACAATCAAATGATATGTGTATTTTAAGGTTTATGTACATAAAAACCTTACACCCAAGGTTTAATAACTAATAATAATATAAATCCGCTATAAAGCAACTTAAACAGGCTTTAGATAAAACTGCTCCTTTGAAAACAGACCTAACCCAAGTGAAAAGGCATCCAGTAATGCTTGATGAGAATGCACACCATCTTAAATTAGAAATTCACAAATTACAGCAGGTGGCATGGTGGCGCAGTGGTAGTGCTGCTGCCGTGCAGTAATTACTACCAGGACTTTCCCTGTGTGGAGTTTCCACGTGGGTTTCTCCGGGTTTTGCTCTGGTTTCTTCCCACAGTACAAAGAAATGCAGGTTAGGTGCATTGACAAAACTAAATTGGCACCAGTGTTTGGTTGGGGTGTGTGTTTGTATGTTCGCCCTGCGATGGATGGACATCCTGTTCAGGGGATTGTTTCTTCCTTGCACTCTATGCTAGCTGGGACAGGCTCCAGCACCCCTGCAACCCAGTTCAGGAATAAGCAGTTTACAAAATGACATGACAAATTAGAGCATGGGTGGTACAGTGGTGCAGTAGTTTGTGATGCTGCCTGACAAAGGCCAAGTCCACACTACTAGATGTGTATGTATATTTTTAAACCAGAACGATTTCCATCTATATTAGCATTTTCTCATTGCTTACTAAAGTACTAGGCTCACCCGCCTTTTAAGGCGACCGACTTTTAAGTTGACCACTTCTTAAGGCAATTCAATATGTAGATCAATTTGATATTTTATACAAACTCATTAATTTGGTTATATTACATTTGAGCGGTATTACTTTAATACTCGTAGTTTCTGTTATTTTTGTGATGAAATTTAAACTTTTTTTCTATATTGAGGTCGCCCTTTTGAACCCCCCTGATATTTACTACGTGGTGAGGCAAATTAAGTATTTCCAGAGACATAATTTTGTCTATTTTTCCAGAGCATCGTGCACAAAAGCAAGGGAATGATGGGAGCACCAGAACTCTGCTCACATCATATCGCTTCGTACCGCAAGCTGCAAGTAGTAAGTCTGTGATAAGCGGAATACTGCTACGCTTTCCACTCACGGGACAGAAGGACAATCCCGACCGCTTTTATATAGTAAGAAAGAAGAAGAAGATATCGCACAGTCTGGAGTAGAAAATCATCTTTTACCTGGAAAAACGAAACTACAAATCCCATCGTGCATTGCAAAATGGACGGGGCGTCTGTGAAACTCCGCGCCTGCGTAGCACTCACGGGACGGAAGGACAATCCCGACCGCTTTTATATAGAAGGATCTCCACTCGCACTACAATGACCAAAAACTCATAGGGCGTAGACGTTCTCCGACACTGGGCATGCACATCATTGGTTAAGAGTCTGGGTGTCATCCTTGACAGTATTTTATCCTTTCAGTCCCACATCAACAACATCTCCCGGTCTGCATATTTCCACTTGTGTAACATTAATTGTATTCGCTCCTCCCTCACTCCCCACACCACTGCTATCCTCGTTCCTAGCCTTGTCACTTCTCATTTGGATTATTGCAGTTCCCTTTTCTTTAGTCTTTCTCGCAAATCTCTTTATAAGCTTCAACTGGTCCAGAATTCAGCTGCCCGCATCATTACTAGACCCTCTCTATTCACCATATCACTCCTGTTTTGCAGCAGCTTCATTGGCTTCCAATTCAGTTCCGAATTCAATTCAAAATTCTCCTACTAACTTTTAAAGCTCTCCACAACCTTGCCCCTCCATATGTGTCTGACCTCCTCCATGTTGCCATTCCCTCCCGTATCCTTAGATCCTTTTCCTCCATCCACTTGACAATCCCCTTCATCCGTCTTACCACAATGGGGAGCAGAGCATTCAGTTGCTCTGCTCCCCAGCTTTGGAACTCACTACCATCTGAGCTTATAAATATTGAATCATTTTCACTTTTCAAATCTAAACTTAAAACTCATTTGTTTACGACTGCTTTTTCTCTTTGATTACAATGGCTCTGTCTGATTTTAACTTTTGTATTTTACTTTTGTTTATAATCTGTGTTTTGTCTATTGTTCGGTGTCCTTGAGTGTTTAGAAAGTAGCCTACAAATAAAATAAAATGTATTATTATTTGCAAAACTGTAGCGACTGGTAAATTTCTTGCCTTTTCTGCATGTACGCAGCATTCAAACCAAACAAAAGACAGTTTAGATGCGTACAGGTAAGAAACACAAATGCCATGGAAAAAATTCTTCTATGTCCGCTATGTTGGGCTATGTTTTTTCCATGAAGGGTGACCAATCAGAGAATGAGAGGTTGTAATGAGCAGGATCCAATCAGGGCCATGTAATTAACACAAAAAAAAAATCAGAGCAATTAGGATCTGTATTTTCGCCCATCCACAATGCTGAGCAGGTGTTTTCAAAAGTTTAAGGCTCTGGAGTGTGTTTTCAGAAGTCTTTGTTTTCCAAGGTTGAAAACACCAGGGTGTTGTGGGTGAAAAGCGAAAATGGAGACTAATGTCTACATTTCTAACTCAAAACGAAAAAGTGTGGACTGGGCCAAATCCAGTATCCTGTTGTTATCTGTGAGGATTAGTTTTTTTCCCCCAGATACTCCAATCTTGCACATACTGCCTACAGGGATGGATGGACAGATGATCTTAGGACCTAAAGATCAAATTCCAATTTACTTTTTCTTTATAAAAGTTCAAGCAAAAACATTAATCAGATAACTTACAGTATATCTCACCATAAAAATACAAAAATTTTAGCCTAGTTTCACCCCTGGCGGAGTACTGTAACAGCTTTTAAATGACATTCTAACCTTCTCCAATACAGAAATTGCCATTGTTATGCTTTTAGACAGCAAAGGAGCTCTAGATACCATTGTTCAGATCATTTGTGTAAGAAAAATGAGACTTATGGGTCACATTGTCATTTAGGAGTAATACAGTTATTGTGCATAAAATGTTTTGGCATGCTTTTCACATTGAAGTATAGCATCGGTCTTAGAAGTAGTATAAAAGGGTTAAAAATGTCAGAAGCTCCTTCAAGCATATCAGGAAACCAGATGAAGGTCAAGTGAACAACACAGAAAAAGGTGGTTTTAGGTGATGGTCCAAGAAGATGGCTGGCTATCATGTACCCCAGTAAGACTTCAAGAAGTATTTGAAAAGTATTGCAAGGGCCAAGAATATAGAAAAATGACACTTTTATTTTGGATTGGTTATACTTTATGCTGGAAACATCTCCTATCTTTTAAACTCTTCTGAGTAAATATTCAGATAGTGCATGCCAAAGAACCAATCAGAGTAAATGTCACATGAATAAGTAAGCACTATTTCAGCACTGTTATGTAACTTCAGTTGTCTATAAATACAGCTCAGGGTCTTTACTTTGTGACCATTCCTCCTCATAAAGAGAAATAAAGGATGCAATGGAAAAGCTTCTTCCTGCCTGGTTTTAAGGGTTGATTATTAATAGATACAGTATATATAGTTAAGGTAACAATTTCATAAACACATTCTACTTGAGAGGCTTCAAAATTTAGCAGACATTTCAGGAATTGTAAACACAACTATTTGATTTGCTGCATGAATATTAAATACTTTTTGTGTTGAAGCTTACAAACAGTAATCTGTAATTCCTGCTCTGTGTTTGACATGGTGATTCTTTGAGTTAGTGCTCAGAACAACTTTCTTTTCTCTGAACTTGTTGCCATAGATGCACTATAGGAACACAATACAACAACAATGTATTTCTTGTACGGCCCAAAATCACACAAGGAATGCCTCAATGGGCTTTAACTGGCCATGTGTTTTGACAGACCCCCAACCTTAATTCTCTAAAGAAGACAAGAAATAAATTCCCAAAAAACAAACAAACAAACAAAAAAAAATGGAAGAAATCATGAGTAGGGCAATTCAGAGAGAAAGAGAGACGCCACTCCAGGTGTGCACTGGGTGTCAAAAAATAGGGTTACTACAGAACAGAAGAAATCCTCTTCACAGAGCTAGATGGCCAAGCTATCATTGTCCCCTCAGAAATTCAAAACAACAGTACAAACTACTTTGTTCTTGCACAGCGCTCCTCACCACATGCAGGCACAGAGCGCCACAACAACTCTCAAGGCAAAATGCCAGAACATCTGTCGGGGAGATTGTAGAAAAGGAGTCAGAGACAAGCCAATACAAATGTTCATTCATATGCTATAATTCCTAGATGTATTTATCATTTAAACCAAATAATACTTTCTCAGTCGGATCGTTAATTAACCATTTTTCTAGACAGTCAGTGTATGATTTAGAATTACTTTGAAATTCTGAAAAAGAAAACTTTATTTTACTGTGAATACTATGACATTACAGAAAACTTTAAACTCTATAAAGGCTTTAATTGTACTGAGGCCAAATCCATTCAGATCTTAGATATTATATAAAAAATGGATTTAAAGGAATACTCCAACCAAAAATGATATTTTTTTAATAGGTTACTTACTCCATGTATGGTGACGCAGTGGTGATGCTGCCTCACATTTAGGAGATTAGGGTCCCAGGTCCTTTCTGCATAGAGTTTGCATGTTCTCCCCGTGTCTGCGTGGGTTTCCTCCGGGTACTCCGGTTTCCTTCCACAGTCCAAACACATGCAGGTTAGGTGGACTGGCGATTGTACATTGGCTCTAATGTAGAGTGTGTGTGTTTGCCCTGCAATGGACTGGCACCCTGTCCTGAGTTCCCTGCCTTGTGTCCTATGCTAGCTGGGATAGCCTCTAACAGACCCCCAAGACCCTGTTCAGGACCAAAGAGGTTAGGGAATAACTGACTGACTGACTTACTCCATATACTTTGTAGTAATGGCTAGAGAAAAAGTTTGGGACAAAAGCAAACAACATCAAGACATTACTTGTGTTGCATAATCTAATCATGAAATCATCCGGTCATATGCTCAAAAAGTCCCAAACACATGTATTTATACTAAATTATTGTTAATAAGTCACTTCTAGAAAACGGCTCTTGTAAACAAAAATGGAATGCGCACAAAACACAAACAAGCATTTGAATTGTAGACCAGTCCCTGGCATTACATTTATATTCATATCATCAACTGGAGTACCTCAGAGTTATTTAGAAGCAGTCTGTGAAAGTGCACGGGGGCGAATTGACTTTCTGCTAGTAGAAGCACCATAGATATGCACAAGTCCAAGGCACATTCTCTTCCTGATAACTGATAACTTTTAAATTTTAGCTGTACATGTCTCTCAGTAAACTCTGCACTGTCACCATCACATGAAATGCAATGTTAGCCAATGAATAAGCTGTTACTGGGCTGGACCTATGACCAGTGAATGGGGGAGTGGGAAGGTCTTTAACTCAAATGCTCATTTGCCTCTCATAAAGTTACATTTTAGTTGATTAGAGTGTTTTCCAGAAGTAACTTATTTAAAAATATTTTAGTAAAAATACATGTGTGTTTCGGACTTTGTGATGTCATGCATGCACATCTGTGGATCATCCACTTGGGGCTTTCTGAGTTATGTACTTCTACCTCGGATCTCCTGCTTCATATCCTGCAATTCCCAGAAGAAAGTATCACTCGATACAAGAGCACACTGCAGGATGGAACTCCTTCCCACCATGACTTTCCTAAGCCTATCAGACAAAAAAAAAAAAAAGTTTCCTTACAAGACCCTGCTTTTTGTTTGTTTAGTGCCATTAAGTGCTCATTTTTGTTGGACTCTAACCTTATTAAACGGGGACAACCGGATTGGCACCCCAATATTTTGTCTTTGTAAACCTGCAGTTCCTTCCAACGACAAGAGTGACCATACGACTGGCATGTGAATTATGCCATACAAGTAATGTAAGATTTTTTTTCACGAACATTTTGATACTGTTTGCTGTTGTCTCACATCGTCAATGTTGACTTGAATTGCATCAGAAATGTTATCTGTGTTCTGCATGGAAGCACAAGATTAAAAAATTTTCTCAGCCATCACTACAAACTACATGGGATAAGTATGCCTAGAGTATGCCTTTAAATATCAATCATCACAGTTCTGAATTTTCCAGAACCTTCCTTTACTAGTTTAGAAATGTAGATACTTTCTTAAGCTGCAGAATCTTGGAAACTTTGTTCATGCATTTATCTTAAGCAGAGTTGAGTAATTTAATGGTTTATACCCAAGCTGTTCAAATCAATCATTGATACAGTTGATCCAAAACGAGGAAGCATGGATCATAACTCCAGTTCTAAAGTCACTTCACAGGCTTATAATTAAGTTTAGAATCAATTGCAATATCCCGTTTCTCACATATAAAGATGTAGGTAAATGGTAAATGTAATGCGAGATCAATACTAAAACTTTGACTCTGGCACCAATACCAGCTTTCACACCTCAGTACCAGCACCAAAGCAAATAACAGATAAGTCACCCAGTTCTCCCCCAAGCCCCCAGCTGCTTCATCACCTCTGCCCACACATATGCCATCCAGCTTCAGCACACTCTGCTCACTCTGACCTGGGGTCAGAGATAACCCAACTGCCACAGTACCACGCAGTTCAACCGGGGTCAATCCAAGGCTCGGTGGCAGCCACACTCCCAGGCCTGAGCAACAGGCAGACATGTAATAAATTTTTTTATCACAGTGCATGATATGCCACCTTTGCAGCCTAAAGCTTCGCCCTCATTGATTTGAGTGGACTGTTATTTGTATCTTACAGCGAAGGACTGTTCCCCTTGGAGTTCCAAAAACACTGATATACACATATTGTAGTGGTGTCCACCTGGAGGGTCAGAGCACCAGGTGTGTGAAAACCGAACACTTTAAGTCCTGATCGTGAGATTACCAAATTTTGTATAATGCTGATATAGTACAATTTTTAAAACTGGATAGTTTGGTACTTTTTTTGCTCCAGTATACCATGCAACACTACAGTCAAATGTGCCAACTATGACCTCATGAAAACGGCCTGCTTAAAATTGCAAGAATAAATAAAACTGCTGTAACAGGCAGGGCCTCCAGTTATAGAGCACCCAGACACTGAAATAATCTTCCTACCAATATTAGCAAAGTCCCATCTGTCCCTGCATTTAAATCTAAATTGAGGCTTTTCATAACATTTTCTTAAACTACTTTTTTTAATTAATCAATTACAACTTTAGTGCAGTATCACATAATGTTTTTCCATTTTCCCTTTCTTCCTAGCCTGCCCAGCAGTTACTGGATGCCTCTTAGCAATGATGAACCTTTGTTAAGATGCTTTGTATTTAACTAAAATTATTGTCTCTAAAACAGAGTAATTAATTTCAGAATGCATCTAACATTGCACAGTAGAAACCTGAACTTAATAAAAAAAAATATTAGTGCATATTTGTTTGTTTGTAAATATTTGTGTAAACATTGGTACACTGGCCACTTTATTAGGTACCTCCTTTGAACCGCTTATTAACGCAAATATCTAGTCAGACAATCACATGGCAGCAACTCAATGTATTTCAGGCTGTAGACATTGTCATGACATCATGTTGAAGTTCAAACCGAGCATCAGAATGGGGAAGAAAGGGGATTGAAGTGACGTTGAACATGGCATGGTTGTTGGTGCCAGACGGTCTGGTCTAAGTACGAGTATTTCAGAAACTGTTGATCTACAGGGATTTTCACACACAACCATCTCTAGGTTTTACAAAGAATGGGTTGAAAAGGGGAAAATATCCAGTGACCGGCAATTCTCTGGTCAAAAATGCCTTGTTGATCCCAGAGGTCAGACAAGAATTGCCAGACTGGTTCAAACTGATGGAAAGGCAACAATAACTCAAATAAGCGCACGTTACCACTGAAGTATGCAAAAAAGCATCTCTGACCACACAACACCTCAAACCTTCAAGGAGATGGGCTAAAGCTGCAGGAGACCACACTGGGTGCCACTCCCGTCAGCTAAGACTCAGTTCACACGGGCTCATCAAACTTGAACAACCGAAAACTGTAAAAATGTCTGGTCTGACAAATCTTGATTTCTGCTGCAACATTTGGATTGTAGGGTTAGAATTCGGTGTCAACAACATGAAAGCTTGGATCCATCCTGCCTTGCATCAATGGTTCAGGCTGGTGGTGGTACTGTAATAGTGTGGGGTATATTTTCTTGGCACACTCTGGGCCCCTTAGTACCAACTGAGTATCATTTAAATGCCACAGCCTACCTGAGTATTGTTGCTGACCATATCCATCCCTTTATGACCGCAGTGTCCCCAACTTCTGATGGCTCCTTCCAGCAGGATAACGCGTCATGTCACAAAGCTCAAATCATCTCAAACTGCTATCTTGAACATGACAATGAGTTCACTGGACTCAAATGGACTCCACAGTCACAAGATCTCAATCCAATAGAGCACCTTTGAGATGTGCTGGAACAGGAGATTCACATATCTGACATATCTGCAGCAACTGCTTGATGCTATCATGTCAATATGGACCAAAATCCCTGAGGAATGTTTCTAGCACTTTGTTGAATCTGTGCCACAAAGAATTACAGCAGTTTTGAAGGCAAAAGCAGGTCCAACCTGGCACTAGCAAGGTGTTCCTAATAAAGTGGCCGGTAAGTGTACAGTGTATATATTACTTGATTTTTCTAAAGCTGAATTGGTTGGGGAGGTAAAATATTGGACTGCATGATCTTTCTCTGTTTATTTCAACATTATGTTTTGCGTTTATGCTGCATGCCACCTGCAAATTATTATGTGGTGCTATTAGCTCTTAAGTAGATGCGTGCCTAATAATAAATCTAATCAAATTGAAGTTGCAACTGGTTCAGAGGACTCTAAGATCAACAGCATTGAAAACTCTACTAACTATCAGGATATTCTGGCCATACATGTGCTTTCCTTCACAATAATGATATAAATTGGCCACATATGAACCCTCCAGAATGGTCTATGACTTTAATTTTTTTTTTTGTAGTTTATTTTAAAGATTTGTTTACAGCTTTCAGATTTAAACCCAGTTGATCTTAAGCATGCAGAAAAGGTCCGAAATTCTCCAAGCTCCATAGCTTACAGTGCCACAAATGCCAAAAAGATTTTTCAGAAAAAACATTGTGTCTCTTTAGAATGAACTAGTCAAAGCCCGCTGTAGCGTACGGTGGTGTAAGAATAGGAACGGAAAACAGTGAGAAAGGAATTCAGTATAACAAAGGCTTAGGAAACCACCGTCGCAGTATAACGAAAATAGCAAGGAGCGAAACCAATGCCAATGGTCGAGAGAGTACCTTCCTGTAGCAGGCTACAGAAAACATAAGACATATGTAGATAGATGGCGCATTCACTGTGTTGCCCAGTCAACACGATAAGTCAGCTCGTCTGCCCTATTGCGAGTGGTAAAAGTGCCATTTAAACTAATACAGGTAGACGTGAAAAATGGGTTTTCTGAAGAAAAAACAATAACGTTTTAAACAGTATTGTTTACATTCAACAGATTTTGGCGAATCGTTTACATGCAATTATTTATATCCATTTATATACTAAATGTGTGCGTATCCCATGGTCTTAGAGTTGGTGGGAGGGGCTCTGTGAGTTGGCAGGTGTGGCTCTCTGTCTTGCGTGCGCTCTCTGTCTTGCTTGCCCTTAGTTAGAGTTGGCGATCGTGGCTCTCTGTCTTGCGTGCGGTGTAAAGTCAACGTGGCTCAGAGGCGCATGTGGACTTTTGCACAGACGAAAGCGACTGAGGCTGTGTTTGGTGAGTCGTTGCGTGCCTCGAGAGCGACGCTGGACTCGGGAGGACGGTTACAGTTGGCGTGCGTGGCTCTGTCGTGCGTATCCCATGACGCAGTAGGAGGGTTAGAGTTGGCAGGCGGGGCTCTGTCTTGCTTGCGCTCACTGTCTTGCGTGCCCTTAGTGAATTATATATATAGATATTTCCTGTACCATAAAATAGTCCAGCTAATCTGGTTTATTGGTTGCAAATGAGATTTGTCAGTACAAAAAAGAAAAACTGGAACTTTTTTAACAAAATGATTTAAGACCATGGTGCAAAAATGAGTACACCTCAAAGAAGGGTGTTAGGAATAGCACTTGGTAAAATGTTAATTAACAGGAATTCAACAACAGATGAGTCTAATCAATCATCACACATGTGACCACCAGATAACTGACAATTATGGGTTATATTTAACAAGTAAAATCACCTTTCATTAAACGCTGACAATAATGGCCCCATATGTTAGAGAACTGTCACAAGACTTGAGAAGGAAAGTCATTTCTTTACACAAAAAGATCAAGACTACAAGAAAATCAAAGCATTGCTAATCAGTCTGAAAAAACTAGCAAAAATTATTTCCAAAATTCAGAAAGGATGGACTAGTGGCAAACTCTCTAAGACATCCACCAGAAGCTAACACCTCGACATGTGTGTTTTGTGATAAGAAGAGTTGAGGAAATTTCAAATGCAAGTTCAACACAGTTAGCTAAAGCAAAAGAAACTGTGAAACTGTGTTTTTTCCATGACACAATGCAATGTACACATGCAAGGGTGTCATCCATAAAGGAAAACACTGCTAAAGTCCATGCCACAAAAAAGCCTGTTTAGCATTTCCCATGGCCCATGTTGACAAAGGAGAAGACTACTGGGACTCTATACTTTGGAGTGATGAGACAAAGATAAATCTTTTTGGAACTGATGGTATTCAAATTGTATGGTGTAACAAAGGCGAGGAGTACAATGAAAAATGCATGGTACCCGCAGTAAAGCATGGTGGTTGCAGTGTTCTTTTGTGGAGGTTGTAGGAGTCCGAAATGCTGAAGGAGAAAATGCTACCAACTTTCAATGCCCTGAATCACCAAGCACTCTTTCGACATGATAATTGCCCAAAACATAACATGCAAGGCCACTGCTGTATTTATGAGGAAGAACAGGGTGAAAGTGATTCAGTGGCCAAGAATGTCAACTGACCTCAACCCAACAGAACACCTATGGCGAATTCTGAAAAGACAGGTTGAGCATCTAGGCTCTGAAAGATCTCATCCTCCAAGAATGGAGAAAGAAAGATAAGGCAACATGTCACCAACTTGTTCATTCCATGTCTAGAAGTGTTGGTGCTGTTCTTAAAAAAATCATAGAGGCCAACCAAAATATTAAGATTTGGTGGAATTTGTTGCAGGGTGTATTCATTTTTGCAAAACCTCATTTGAATAAATGTACGATATTGTTATGCTAATGATGCTGGTGACCAAGCTTTTATGTTGTTAATAAAACAAATGTTTAATAAAACTCAGTTTTGTCAAAATTGTTTTGGTTTTCACTGAGAAATGAATAAAAATCTAAACTTTCAGAACATTTTGTTCTGTTAATTGTATCAAGTTCTGGACACTGAAGATTTCCCGCACCCCAGAATTCTGAGGGAAAAATTAATTCCTAATTTAGAAAGATTTAAAGAAATATATCTGAATAAAATACAAACTTTTATTTTTCTAGGTACAAAACACAGCTCATTTTCTATTCTGTGTATTTTATACTTTTGGAATATTAAGGGTAGCATAAATTCTAGACATTACATATTGTAAAGTCTACACAAATACATTTATACTGCAGTCATTTATGTATGTGTGTGTAGAAACATAGCAACATCGTCTGTGCTTGTAAAGATTGCAATACATCTGCTCAAACGGACTAGTCTTTCAAACCAGATATCATACAAAAGGCAAATTAAGGCATCTTACCTCATTTCCACCAACTGCTTTGGTCAGAATGACTGCAGAGGACACAGGAGGAGGCATGCACCCAACTGTCTGCAACCTGAGAAGGTGACAGGAAAAGTCAAGACATTTTCATTTTTATTAAGCACATTAAATATCCCACATTAATATACCTTTCTGTCAGCAAATCTAATAACGGCCACGGCAGCATGTAAATAGGAGCTGTCACTCAACAGTTTCCTAGCTGTAATTATTTAAAACACTTTATGAATCATGTCAAACTATTTCATTCTGTGAGAGAACAATTACTTATGATGGGTTTTGAACACTTTATATAAGTTAAATTAGAGGAAGTTGGAGCATGCATGAAGAGACAAAATAATAAAGAGGAACCCATCTATCCATCCATCCATCCATCCATTATCCAACCCGCTATATCCTAACTACAGGGTCACGGGGGTCTGCTGGAACCCAAGAGCCCTAATTGATTTTGTCCCGTATACACCTAAAGAAGTATTTGCACTTATCCAGCTTATATAAAGTAGGCCTTGCAAAAGTATTCATCCACCTCAGTGTTTGTCCTGTGTTGTTGCATTACAACCTGGAATTAAAATATTTTTGAGGGGTTAGTACCATTTGATTCACGCAAAATGGCCACTCAAGGTGTGAAACATTTTTTATTATGATACAACCAATAACTAAGACAAAAACGCATAAATCCTGAATGTGCATATGTATCCCATCCTCCCAAAGTCGATACTTTGTACAGGCCCCTTTTGCTGCAAGTCTCTTGTTGAATGTCGCTATCAGCTGTGGCCGGCCGGGGTGACATGATTATGGAAGGACCGGGGGAGAGAGTATTTTCAGGACAGTTTCTCCCCCAGACCAACAGAGGTTTCAAGCGGGGCCACGAGTCATAAGAAGCTCAACCCTGACGGGGCCCATGGCCACTGGGACGTCTGCAGGGTCCCTATTTTGCAGCACTTCCACCACACCTGGAAGTACTGTTGGAAGAAACTCATTGGGCACATGGAGTCCTTCCAGGGGCACTATAACAAGTGGTCAGCCACCAGCATTCAACGGCCTGAGTCGGGAGGAAGAGGAAAAAGCCTGTGTGGAGGACTGAAGGCAAAGGCGAAAGGACTGTCCTGTCAATGATATTATTATTTGAATATTGCTAGGAAGTGGCAGCTGAAAATTAAAGGTGTGCTGAAACATGTGTCCTTCTTGTCTGTGTCGGGGTTAGGGTGGCTGTACGCACCCGGGCATCACACAGCTTAGCACATCTCACACCTCAAAGCCAAACTTTTCTAACTCCTTCAAGTTTGATGGGCTGTGTTGGTTTCCACGAATCTTCAAGTCATGCCACAGATTCTCCATTGGATTGAGGTCTGGGCTTTGATGAGGTCATTCCAAGACATTTCAATGCTCCCTTTAAATGACCTACCACCCCTCATATGTAGCTTTAGTAGAATGTTTAGGGTTATTTGTTGTCCTGCTCGCAGGTGAATCTTCGTTCCAGTCTCAAATCTCTAGCAGACTAAAACAGGTTTTCCTCAAGAGGTGCCCTGTTTTTAGTGACATCCATCGCTCATTCAGTCCTGACCAGTTTTCCTGTACCCAGAGCATGATGTTGTCCAAACCATGACTTACTGTGGGAATGGTGCCCTCGGGGTGAGGGGAAGTGTTGGGTTTGTGCCACACATAGTGTTTCACATAATGGCTAAAAAGTTTAATTTTAGTCTCATCTGACCAGAGAACCTTCTTCCATGTGTCTTTTGGGCAAACTCCAAATATGTTTTCTTATGTTTTCTTTAAGCAATGACTTGTATCTGGCCATCCTTCTATTAAGCCCGACTCTGTGGAGTTTGCGGCTTAAAGTGATCCTATGGATGGATACTCCCATCTCCACTGTGGATCTCTGCAGTTCCTTCAGGGTTATACTTAGTGTTTTTGTTGCATCTCTGTTTTATGACCTCCAGTCCAGTCTGTGAGTTTTAGTGGGTGGCCTTCTCTTGTCTTGTTTGTAGTTGTGCCTTATTCTTTCCAGTTTGCTATAATGGATTTAATGGTGCTTTGTGGGATATTCAAAGTTTGGGTTATTTTTTTTAATAACCCAACCCTGATCTATTCTTTTCCACAATTTTGTCTCTGACTTCTTTGGAGTGCTCCTTGGTCTTCATGCTGCTTGCTTAGTGACGATGCAGAATCAGGGGCCTTTCAGAACAGGTCTATTTATACAGACATCCTGTGGCAGATTATGTGACACTGATGGCACACAGGCAGACCCTTATCAGCTAATCATGTGGCTGCTGAAGTTAATTGGTTGGGCCAGATCTTATTTATGGGTTCCATATGAAAAGGGATACACATGCACTTTACGCTATATACTGTATATATATATATATATATATATAT
>JANRMT010062823.1:18008236-18036556 GCA_026402145.1 Polypterus bichir lapradei | reverse complement strand
CTATTGGATTGCCGCTGACGGACGGCCTTATATGGGCAGGCACTAAATTACAAACGCCAGCGGCAGCCTGTCTATGAACTTAATTTAAAGTTTAGGTTTACATCGTGCTTTGTTTCCGAAGTAGCAGAACTCATGAATATGGTTGTATATGTCACTCGCTCGCTTCTTATTGTTTCGCTGCCTTCTCAATTATATAATGCATGTTTTCATCAGCGCTTTTTGGGGCTCTTCCTGGTTTTCTACGTACTGCGTGATTACGTAGGAGGCGTGATGATGTCACACGAAACTCCGCCCCCACGGCTTTCAAGCTCATCTCCATTACAGTAAATGGAGAAAAACAACTTCCAGTTATGACCATTACGCGTAGAATTTCGAAATGAAACCTGCCCAACTTTTGTAAGGAAGCTGTAAGGAATGAACCTGCCAAATTTCAGCCTTCTACCTACACGGGAAGTTGGAGAATTAGTGATGAGTCAGTCAGTCAGTCAGTCAGTCAGTCAGTGAGTGAGGGCTTTGCCTTTTATTAGTATAGATATATATATATATATATATATATAAAATATTTGACAAGCCTATATATATAGGCTTGTCAATACGCAGTTTAGCAAATGCCAGCCTGCCATTTTTATGATTTTCTTTCTTCCATTGTGCCCACAGTCACTCAAAAAGCAACAGCTTGTATCTCTTTGGAAGCTGTCATTGGCTTTTTGCCTACCATTCTCACTATCCTTCCGCTCATTCTGGGGTTGATTTTCTTCTTGTGGCTACATCCAGGTTGGTAAGCCACAGTCCCATGAACCTTCAGCTTTCCTAATATTTACAACTGTTGTCACAGAAACATTAAGCTGCTTTTGAGATGGTTTTCTAGCCTTTTGCCTTTAACATGCCTTTTGGATCTCCTCAAACAACTCTCTCCTTTGCTTTCTGTGGTCCATATTAAGTATGGGACACACAATGATATCAAATAGCTGAGGGATGACTTTTACTCATTTAAATTGGCTAAATGACTGTTGCACAATTGGAGATACAGTATGTGTGATATAAATTCAAGAAAACAGCTAGTTTGAAGAAAAAAAAAAAAATCACTCAAATCCAATTATTTAGGATCTTTTCTAAGGGAACCAACAAATGTGTCCTGGCCATTTTCCAATATCTTTGTAGAATAAGCAATACTTGACCTCTTGTCACACATGCTTTGCTTTAATAGATGACTTATCAAAGGTATGCAGGTATACATTGGACAATTGCTTTTCATCCCATTGCTTTTCAGAAGCCAGACACCATTTTTTCCAATGGGGAAAAAATAAATAAATAAATAAATCGCACCCAAAAGGTATGCAGACTATGTATCTTTTCACTCTGAAACACTCAAGTCTTTTAAGAATTGCACCTCTGCCCTTCATTAATCTGAGGATTCATAATATTCATTAATATACTGTACTTGCATGTTGTATTATTTTGTTTTATTATACTACATAGGCTTTGAGTAATATATCTGTAAAAATTTTGAAAAAGTCATTTATTTAATTGAGTGACATTAAAAACATTTTGCAAAGGACTGTATTTAAATAAAGAGACGGGGGCATCCTACTTTTCCTACTTGTAGCACAGACAAAAGCAGAAAAAAAGCAGAACACAACACACAAAATAAGCAGAACGTTAATGAAATTTTGGTGCACTGAACATAATAATTACACACAATGATTAATTTGAAAAAATAAAATGTGCAAACATACCCTTTAAGCAGCCATTCATTGATGGTGGTTAATGATAAGATTTTCAAGAAAAGCCATATTGCTGCAGGGAAAAACACGAGTGTGAAGGTCTGGACAAACAGATGAAGCTTCACATGCATCAAAGCACTTGTAAGCTCCTGTAAAAGAGAGCAGTGGCACATTACTCTAAATGTAAAAGCAATGGGACCACCATCAAATGATTGCAATTTACATTAACAGCAGCACACACAACATGCAAACCAAACACTGTTGGCCTCCCACAAACTATACATGCCACCAGACATATAAATAAAGCAATTCTGATCATACAATGAGAGACTGAACCTTTGCAATTCACTTCACCTGCTGCATTAGGAGTCAGGATGTTAAGTAAAGAAAACTTTTAAACATGTTGCAGTATACATTTGGAGCAGACTGTAAACAGTTTATTGTTTTTAAGAAAAAATAAATACAATGAAGCTATTGGTTTATCTTGAAACATTAAATTGCACTATGCAGGTTTAAAAAGGTATATACGGTATACTATTAAATGTGTGTCCCTGAGAGTGGTGATGTATTGCTTATTGGTCGGACATGTAAGAAAGAATTTCACTTTACTTTGCACAAGTGAGCAACTATATTATTACATGTATCTGTTATCTGCAGACAGCTTTATTCAAAGTGATTTACAAAAGACGTGAACATAATCAAGTAAACATCATCCTAGAGGACTGTTTTGGAATAAGTGTGACAGGACAAGGTCACAAAATTGACCATTACAAGTAAAGAGCTCAAAACAAAACTCAAGCCTGTTACACTTCCTTGGTTACAAGAGCTTATCAATGTCATTATCAATTGAAATTCACAGAACAAGACAGTCTTCAGCCTCTTCTTAAACAGATTGAGGGAGTCAGCAGTTGGAATGAACGTGGGCAGCTCGTTCCATCAGCCAGGAGCTACATACAGTATAAAGAGAGTCTGGATAGAGATTTGATATCACGCAGATTTGGTATCACCAGATGACATTCATTAGCAGACCTGACCTGATCACTTCCTCTCTCTGTGGACCGGAAAATTGACAGCTTTAAACACCTTTGACATCATTTCCGGTGTATGTCTGCATGGGCTCGTCCCTAGCAGCTGGAAGTCCTGATAACCAGAAGCTCTGCCATAATGAGGCAGTCTGTTTCGGAAACTTGCATCAACAATGACATTTATCTTTCCTTTTAATGTGTTTTCATTATATTATATGGGGTTTGCCTACAGGCGCCCCAACTCTTCATAATTGTATGTGTTCTTCCTTACAATGGCAATCATTCATAAGTCTAACTGCATGGAGATAAAAACAGTTTTGTAGTCTTGTAGTCTTTGATTTCACAAATGTATAGCATCTACCAAATGGTAGGAGTGTGAATAGACTGTGTTGGGCATTATGAGTCCACTTGATGGCTCTGGCGTAGCAAATGTCCTCCAGAAATGATAAAGTTCCTGAAATTGTTTGGACAGTCCGGACCAGCCACTGCAGAGCTTTGTGATCTTTTGCAGTCCATTAACCAAAGGTTTTATAATTATTTCTGTCCACCCTGGCCATCTGATCTTATCATCAGACTGCTACTTAGAGACTTACAAAAAACTTAATTCCATATTTAAGGACTCTATTTCTCTTAATTATATATCTATCTTATGTAAATGTGCATTATTCATTTTTGTGTTCTATGTATAAATTAATATTCTTATGTAATTTTAATTTGTTTTTCTTAGCATATAATTTCTTCTTTGACATTTTGTAAAGTACAGGGTTGCCCACAAAAACACTGCTTGATTTTAAATGGTTAGAAAATCAAAACTTATTGAAATATGTTTATAAATAAGATGACAGCAAACACATTAACTCAAAACATTTCTTTTTTTCCACAGCTTACTGAGGTAGGTGACTACCTTTTTCAACAAGATGGGGCACCACCACAATGGCATCTCGCTGTCTGCAATTTTCTCAACGAGCGCCTGCCAAACAAGTAACACTAAGGAGTTTAATTACCAGCAGTGTCCACAAAGGATTTGAACATTTGTAAATCCTTTTTTTTTTTTTTTTTAAATATCGCTCAGTAGAAAAGCTTCCTAAATAAATAAAAAAACAAAAGTCTATGAAGGAATTAAATGGAGGAATTAAATGGATTTTTGGTGGAATTAAGTAGACAGGACAGGTGAGCAGTGTAGGGCTGAATGGCCTGTTCTCATCTAAATCTTTCTAACGTTTTAAGGAGGATGAATACATTTTATAGCCACACTGTCGGTTTCACATTATATTAAAAAGTATGCAGACAAAAAATAAAGCAATTAAGTCATACGCTGAAATCACAGTTTATGTTCATCTAAGGCAGTGCTTCTCAAATTCGGTCCTGGGGGACCCCTGTGGCTGCAGGTTTTTGTTCCAACCAGATTCCTAATCAGTGACAACACCTGATAGCACTGATCTCATTTAATTAGCTGGTATTATTTATCTTTTATTCTACATTCAGAAAAGCACAGCATGATTTTTACATTTATAAGAAACTTAGAAATATTTCTGTTTTTGCTATGGATTTAAATGCTTAACTCTCATTTTATTACATTTCGCCCTTTGTCTGTGCAGTTTGCTCTCTTCATTGAATCTTAATAATGATAATTAAAAACGAGCAGAGCAGAAACCCAAGCAAACAACACTTAATCATGAGAAGGCTGCAACTACTTTAGTGTCAGCCTCACAAAGTAGTAAATAACGGATTAATTAAACAATTAGAACACCTAGAAAAGTAGAATAACAATCAAAATGAAAACACTGTTAAAGAAAAAAATACATATAACTGCTTAGTACATTTTAATACTTTTTTTTTTAAACCAAACTTAGTTTTCTAATTTGTATATTGTTCCCAAAACAGGGAATCTGGGAAACAATAGTTCACTTAATTAGCCCAGGAGTCCAATTAAAAACACAGGCTGGTTGGAACAAAAACCTGCAGCCACAGGGGTCCCCCAGGACCGAATTTGAGAACCCCTGATCTAAGGTGATGAAGTTTGAATAACTGCTTGGTGTGTCTGTTTTCATACTTTAACAGGCTGTTTTACTGGTATGCTTATGGCGATAGGATACTAGAAGAAAAACTTATGTTTAAAAGAAAACATTGCACTGTAACTTGTTAGTTATTATATAACTAGTGTGATGGACGGCCGGCAGCTCATCCCGGCTGACACATCCAGGACGCTAGATGGCATCCTCCCTGCAGCCTAGAGGTGCCCCGAATTCCCGCAGGGCATCATGGAAGATGGAGTTTGGTTTCACAACCCTGCTGGGTACCCTGGGGGTCACCGTGTGACGCTGTAGGGAGACAAGGGGATTATTGTTTCCTGTATGGCCACGAGGACGGAGGAACAGAAGTACTTCCGGGCTGAAGAAAAATGTAATTCTCCATCTGACCCAGAAGTGCTGACAAGTCATGTGAACAGAAGAGGAGAAGCACTTCCGGGTCAAGGACTATATAAAGGACTATGGGAGACCCAGCAAGCTGAGCTGGAGTTGGGAGGGAGTGTGACGGAGCTGCTGGGAGGAGAGGAGAATTATTGTGTTTAATAGTGTGCATTTATTATTAGAGATTACTTGTTTATGGTGGTAGAGGTGCTTTGGGGCACTTTGAAGAAGAAAATACAAATACTTCTGGGTGCTTTTAAACCAGTGCCTGCATCTATCTGTTCGGTTTCACGGGGCAACAGCGCCCTCAAGCATCCGCTCATTGACACTAGCCATAACAGCACATCCTGCTGTCCATGGATGAAGGGTGTAATACTGTATGTGGACAGGTGTACTGCGCTTACGGCTGTAAGCAGAAAAGGAGGATGATAAAATGGATAATTAACTTTTACAGCTTACATGTTTCTGTATATACACATGCAACCTTCATGCTTAAATTTTTGTTGTATGCAGTGGATTTAGGAAGTATTCAGACCCCTTCACTTTCTGCAGACCTTATTGTGTTGTAGATTTCAACATAAAGGGTAAATTTTTGCCCATCAATCTACACTCAATGTCTGCAAAATTACTAAAAAAATTATCACTCTAACACGTCATAAGTCCTCAGCTAAGATGGGTGAACCAAGGCAATCTTAGCAGTACAGTAATTCCTCACTACTTCGCGGTTCACTTTTCGCGGATTCACGACTTCGCGGGTTTTTAAATATAGTAGTAGTATTTCCTAGTCTAAGAACAACAAAACAAGTTCGGTGACTAAGTGCGTTGTAACACGGGCTGTGATTGGTACATGGGAGGGAGACGACAAATCACAGCTTCCAGCTTTCTAATCGGGCCCTTGATTGGTGCTTTGACTGATGCCCATCATCTCCCCTTGTCTCTCTGTCGCGGCCATTTCGCTTCAAGCTTTCTCGCCGAGTGGTTTACTTTACACTGTACTGTGTGTGATTTTTTTGTGGTTTCTTTGTGTTGAACTTCGCTTCAATTTTCACCCCCTGCAATGGCCCCCAAACATGCTCCTTCTTCCAAGGCTGGTGCTGAGGCATCTGAATTGACGTAAAATACAGTCATCGGCTGCGCAGTAAAAGTCATCATCACCTTCATCGTCATCATTTTTACTGCACAGCATGTTCATCACCATCATCACGTGATATATAGCTATGTGTACTTCGCTATACAGTAACTGTAAACTTATCTACCGATTTCATATTGCTTAACAGTTGTCCCGGTTATTAATAGAGTAAAGGGTGGGTTGTAAACAGTACAGGGAGGGTTTAAAAACATCCAAATACACATTAAATAATTAAATAAATATGGTGTCCCTACTTCGCGGAAATTCAGTTATTGCGGCCGGCCTTGGAACCTATCTCCCACGATAAACGAGGGATTACTGTACTCCACTAATCAGGCATTTACTGTTGAGTGTCTAGACGGAAGCCACTCGAGTGAAAGGAATGTAACAGCCCACTTGGAGTTTACCAAATGGCATTTAAAAGAATCTGAGAACATAAAGAAAATGGTTCTCTAGTCTTATGTGACAAAAAACTGAACTCTATGGACAAAACTCCTAACAATCTGTCTGGCAAAGACCAGGCACTAATCATCACCTGCCTAATACAATCTCTATGGTAAAGCATGGTAGTGCAGCATAATGCTATAAGGCCGGGTTGATACTTCACACGACGCATGCTGCAGCGGACGCTCCTGTTACGCAAGTGTTTTACTGTTTATACTGGTGCACGTACTTTACATAAACCTGGAGGAATCCACCAGGTGGCAGTGTGAGATATTATAACGGTGACAACAGGTTCGGCTTCGCTGTGTTGTGAATTGCCTGGAACACCCATTAAATTCCGAGGACTCCTTACCGCAGTATCTCTGAAAAGGATGTTTAATGATTTAAATCCATCAATCCAGGGATGTGTCCATTCTAGCTAGCATTGGGCACGAGGCAGAAACAATCCCTGGACGAGGCATCAGCTCATCGCAAGGTGAATATAAGCAGCTCTCATATACACTAGCGTCATTTTAGTGTCACCAAATCTGCATATCTTTGGAAGGACACCAGAGCACAGTGTGGAAACCCAGCAGGAAAACATGAGAACTCCAGACAGGGAATACCAGCGACGTGACTCCCTGCGAGACAGCAGTGCTACCGCTCCGCCACCGTGTCACCCCCGTGTGTGTAATTATTAACAGTATTCATTATTTAAACAAAATTAACAATTTATCTGTAAAATGTAACATACACACTTGAATGCATTTCATCATGAAAGTGATATCAAGTATAAATCTAAAGATTCTAAATTTGCAGAGAGTTGAAATATCACACATTTAATGTGTTCTGTGTGGTGATCTATTGCTGCTTGCCACTGCTGTCAGGTTAGGAGGAAGTCCAAAAAGCTCGTAGCGATTAAAAACTGGGATGACGTTTATGACGGTATGCTTTAATGATAAAGTAAACTACGAGGTTATGTGGACATTTCGAGATTAAAGCCGAAATTTCCACTTTAATCACAAGATACCTTTTCGCCATGTCCTTAATTTTTTTCTCTGTGGCTCAAATACAGCGCTGCACATCATGATGCTATTGTAATGTTGCAAAAAAAAAAAAAGATGGCACAACAGACTTTTAAAATGTATCATGTCATTACGATTGCGAATATGTGACGCTTGGAATATAAAAGCACCACGAATGCATCTGTATGTCAGCACTTTGCCTCACCACATCAAACCATTCATCAAACATCGAAGTGCGCAGATCAATCCCGTAGGATCTGCATAGAGGATTTCTGTCACATGTAGATAGTAAACAGAGACTCTGAAGTCACATTCCAACTTTTAGCACACTGCTCCCCCCAACTTTTTGCTGGTACTGCAACTTGCACACGCGTTGTGTTAATTTCTGAGGACCTGCTCAGAGGACGCGTCAAATGAATGCTGGGAATGCGTGGCAGCCATGATGCGAGCACATACGAGTTCTAAGTGTGAAGTATAAACAAGCCCTAAGGGTGCTTCTCAGCAGCAGGGACAGGAAGACCGGTCAGAAGTGAGGGAAAGATGAATGCAGTTAAAATACTTAAGAGTTCCTTGAAGAAAAGCTGCTTCAGAGTGCATACAGCTTCAGACTGGGACAACGGTTTACCTTTCAGCACGATAATGACAAATCAAAACAGTGCCGCAGTGGCTTTGGGACAAGTTTGTGTGTGTCCTCCAAGAGGCCCAGCCAAAGCTCAGACTTAAAACCCATAGAACGGATGTGGAGAGACCTGAAGATGGCAGTTCACAGACACTTCCCAGCCAATCTAATGGAACTTGAGAGGATCTGCCAGGAAGAATGGGATCAACAGACCCAAAACCAGGTGTGCAAAGCTGAACAGACTACCAAATAGGACTCAAAGCTGTAATTGCTATCAAAGAGGCTCCTATAAAGTGCTGAATTAAGGATCTGTATATTTAAATGGATGAGAGGATTTCAGTTTTTGATTTTTAATAAATTTGCAAATCTTTCTAAAAACATTTTCACTTTGTCATTCTGGTTTATTGAGTGTGGATGGATGGGCAAAAATTATCTTGCCTGAAGAAGGGGCCTGAGTTGCCTCGAAAGCTTGCATATTGTAATCTTTTTGTTTAGCCAAAAAAAGGTGTCAATTAGCATGGCTTTTCTCTACATAGAATTAAATTTTCAACACAATAAAGTGTACAGAACATGAAAGGGTCTAAATACTTTCTGAATTCACTCTGTCTTACCCTCTCAAAAGTACTCTTTTTAAAAGATATTGTTCATCTTTCGGAAACTATAAGCAAAAGACAAATTAAGAAATCTTGTTTCTCCTATTTAGCTTCAACAAAAGTGTCAGTTGTCTAACATGCCTAGTCCTGAACAAGTTTGCTGGGGGAGCTGGAGCCTATCCCAGCTATCATATGGTGCAAGGCAGGAACAAACCCTGGACAAGGCTCTAGTCCATCACAGGGCAAACTGACACACACACACACAAACACCCAACACAAAGATCAATTTAGTACTGCCCATCCAACTAACCTGCATGTCTTTGGCCTGTGGGAGGAAACCCACTCAGACAAAGTGAGTACAGTACCAGCAAACTACATGCAGGGAAGACCCAGGATATGAACCCTGGTCTCCTTACTGTGAGGCAGCAGCACTACCACTGCACCAGTGTGCCATCCTTGGCAAAGGTGCCCAGAGCTTAATAGGAAAATAGTACAACTGAAGGGTCTGGGCTATTCAGTTTTATAAGTTTTTCATTAGAAATAGCAGAAATAAAGTTTAGAAATCATTCATTATTAGTAAACCTATACACAGAAAATTGCACAATTTACTAAACATCAAATGTGAGTGAAATTAGACAACTAAAAAGGTATTTCTGCATGCAAAAAAAAGTGCATGCTCCATGACACAATGAAACAAGATAGTGAAATTCACATGAATGAATGAATGAATGAAACTTTTTTCTTTTTCCACAAAAAAATATTCTGTCTAGGAATTTATAGTTACAGTCACAGATAAGATCACAGTAATAAACAATACAGTATAATGTCACCGTGATGCTACTCAGCAGTAAATAAGAATATAGTGCAAACTACCCATAAAATGTACAAATCTATATGACAACATATAGAATTACATTCACGACCTATATGCTAGTATTAAAAATACTTTGGGTAGGACTAATGTGTTTATAGATCTGGGCAAAGCAAATTAATCAGAAGCTATGATTACCTACTATTGATAGGCACTGTGGCTCTTGGTTTTCGTGACCTGTAACATTTTCTAGATTGTACAAATGACAGAGATGATTACCCAGGTCAGCATGGTCTTTGCTTACATTAACAGCTTGTTTTTCTGACCCTAGATGGGTGTTGGGCCTTGAATACAGAAAAATTTCAGGCCTACCATTTTTACCTATTCTATTTATAAAATGTTACTAACCCTCTCCTATCCTATTTCTTTTTTTCAATATCCTCATGTGGCACTTGGTGCCACTGCTCTACTGCCAAAAGTTGTTTGACTGACTATGGAAAGGTCATCTCAGAGAAAGGAGGACTGGTATCATCAGGTACAACAGTCCTTTAATGGCCCAGCGCTGACTCAGTTGTACAATGGAGAGTAGGGAGGAGGCCGCTTGACGGCCAAGGTCTCCAGGACTCTCAACTGTGTCTGGCTTGTTTGACTCCTCCTTTACAATCTGGCTATGGTTCTACAAGTAACTGATGGACTAATGCTGTTGTTTTTCATTTATGTTCATTACTTTCTGTTTTGCATGTTTAATATATGTTAATTCTGTATTTAGTGAGTGGTATAATCTATTCTTGTATTTTGCCTTGAGGGGTGTTGCGTCGTTCTGCACCTGCACTTAGTGAGGAGTGCTGTCCAAGAACAAAGTTATTTGTACTGTTATATTATATTTCTGAAGTGGCCATTGTCCATCTAGCTCTGTGATGAGGATTACTTGTATTCTGCTTTGTGTGTTGTATTGACCCTATTTTTTGACAACCATTGTATACCCAACCTACCTGTTAGGGGGTCTCTATCTGAATTGCCTTTCTTAAGATTTCTTTCCCTACAAGGATGGGTTTTTTTTGGGAGTTCTTTTTCTGTCTTCTTAGGGAGTCAAGGCTGGGGGACTGTCAAAACACAGGGCCACTTAAAACCCATTAAGGCATACCTTAAGTGATTTTGGGCTATAAAAAAAAATGTTTCTACTTCCTAAACAAAATATTAAGCATTAAGATGTGGCACACATGCAAAGCTGGGGGTGCCCAGACAAGCTTGACTGAGGTAAATAATATCACAACGGGATGACAGGGGACACTGTTACTAACAGTATCCTGTTCTTTTTCCACAGCCCAGAGAAGACACCCAGTGAGGGCACTTCTGCCCGACCATGACTCCCAGAAACAAGTCCCACCCCTTCCTGCTGATCCGCCATATAAAGTGGCAGCATGGAAAGATGACGTCTCTTTGCAGACCTGCACCTGAATTCGCTAAGAGCCAGAAACACATACCAGACAGAGAGAGCAAAGAACATCAAAGTCTGTGAGACTGACCTTAAGTTGGTATCTTTTACAGTTATGCACTTAAGCACCCATTTTTGATACTTTATTTTCAGTTTGATTAAATGGGGTTTCCAGGGTGCTACCCAAACATTTCTCCCTGCTTCCAACTGCTTCGTCGCCGCCAAACACAGTGAGTTAGCAGATGGATTGCCAACCCAGCACTCATGGGAGAAACAAGGATGTTTTCATTGAGCCCCATGTAAAATTGGACAAACATTGATTAACAAAGGCTGTAGTGTTTAAGCAGCTGGAGGAAAACATATACTGTTGAGCTTTTTATACTATTTTATGTATATATGATGTACAGTGTAAAAAGCACTTTGATATAATATTTCAGACAGTTGTTGATTTTTAATACATTTGCAGACCTTTCTAAAAACATGTCGTAACTTTGCCATTTTCCCCCCCAACAGTTTAAGCTCAATAATTATAATGGCAAATTTATCCATTTAAATTTATATCTACAGCAGTGTAAAGTGTGCAGGAAGTAAAGTTGTCTGAATATTTTCTGAATCCACTGTATATGTACACTTCATGCACTTGGCCCATTCATTGTTGCTAAATAAACCTACAGCAAGAGCCTTTGGTAAGTGTGAAGAAACAATGAATTGTACATAATGAAAAATATCTTAAGATTGTGTTTCTCAACCCATTTTTAGTTCGCAGGCCGCTGCTGGTGGGTTGCGAGTTGCTATTGTTTATACACTGTCATGTGGTGGGTCACTGCTATGACAGTCATGCTCGATCCCCCACCTGCTCTAGCAATCACACTCGAATTTCCAAAGGGGACAACTCCGATAATCATGCTCAATTAACCATGGGGGACCAATCTCTGATGACTGCGCTTAATTTAACGAGGGGGACCAGCTCTCAAAATCCCTCACTCTGACGATCTCCCTCAATTTGCCAATGGGAGCCACCCCCCCCCCCCCCCATCTCCACTTGATGGGTTATAAACACACCTAAATTGGAAAAAGTGGGTTACCACACCAAAAAGTTTGAGAAACAAAACACACAAGTTTAAAAGAAAACAGTTCTTTTTGTGGAAAGTGAGTCATCCTTCTTATTTGATGTAATAGTATGGTTGTCTACAATAATGAATTAGTACCACAGATAATAAAAAAACAATGCACACAAAGTTATTCTTATACTGTGCGACAGGCAGCCTCAGCCATTACCTCCTCTGTGACGCCAATGGAATGGAAGAACAGAGGGAGAGAGGACTGCCGAGGAAATACCCCCTCTGGGACACTAGAGGGCAGCCCTCCTGGGTGGCTGTGGCACCATGGTTTCCTGCAGGGCATGCTGTGAGCTAGAGTTTGGTGCAGCCCTGTTGGGCTCCATAAGGGGCCGCACAGGCATTCACTGGGTTTCAACAAAACATGGGAGTAAATCCAGGTAATCCTGCTAAACCACCTGGAGCATTCGCAGGTGCTGAATAAAAGGAGCCGCCTCACTCCATTCGGACAGCCGGGAGTCGGGAGGAGGTGGGTGAGGCTCTCCTGGGATAGGAGTGGAGGCAGAGGAAGAAGGAAGGAAAAGGACTGTGATGTGATGAGGGGAGAGAAAGAAAAGCGCTCCCCGGCTGTAAATAATACGTGTGCTGTCTGTGTTGGGGTTAGGGCGGCTGTACGCGCCCCTGGGCTTCACAACTGTTATCTAGCGAGGGGATTGGCATAACTGCACACTGGAGGTTCCTTTATAGCTAAACCACACATTGTACGTACCAAAAGCCATAATCTGTGTCAAGATCCATTTACATTGTTGGCAGCAATAAAGTTCACACTCTTATAAAAAAATTGAATTAAAAATACATAACACACTACCTCAGTTTTTAATGAGAGTCCACTGTTAAAAAATATGGTAGAAACTGCAATATATGTGATTGTTATCTCTGGCTTCAAAGGTCCTGTAGAAGAAAAGGAAAAAAAAAATACTTATTAGTCATACTGAAGTGTGTATTCTCAAACATTCTCAGTTAAACACTTCTGTGATGGACTATCATCAAAGTCAAAAATGGCATAAACCAAAATAAAACAATGAATAAACAAAACATTACTTGTAAATAAGGTTTTCCACTGCAAATACATTGAGTGACAGCATATTCACTGCTTCTATTAAACAATCATTCACAGTGTTCCATAGCAGCTTTCCACAGTAAACACTCTTTGAAAACAAATTAAAAGCAAATAATTACAGCTTAATTGATCATACAAAGACATTTTATATAGATAGATAGATAGATAGATAGATAGATAGATAGATAGATAGATAGATAGATAGATAGATAGATAGATAGATAGATATAAATAAATAAATAAATAAATAAATAAAAGCCAAATACAACTGACTACCACAAAATCTCCCGAACCATGAGGACTTGAAATCTGGAATGTAGGTAACCCTTTACCCATAGGTGCTCGCTAAGAAACGGTTTTAAAAATTTTGTGGTCCAAACATGAAATTTCTTATAGATTTTTAAGACCCGTTTGTATGTCTGTCCGCTTTTCACAAGAGAACTACTTAACGGATTTAGATCGGGTTTTTTTCTATAATTTGCTTAAAAACATTCCATTGATTTTGCGACTTTCTCATCATGCTAAGTATCATAGTCTGCGTGTGGTACCGATTTATTAGTGCGAATCCGAGAGAGACACATCAGGCTGCAGGGAGGGGGGCGGGGCCCTCCTCACCCACGCAACTGCCTCGGGCGTAACCTTAACTCCGCTTAGTTAGTGAACGAGAGAACTACTGAACAGATTTAGATCTTTTTTTTTCTATAATTTGCTTGAACATTCCAGTTGAATCATAGTTCACTTGCAGGAATGATATATTCGAGCTAATCCGAGGGAAGGAGGAAGAGTGACGTCAGGAGTAAAGAGCTGGGAAGGGTCCTCCTCACTGTCCTGCTTCACTACTATGCGGGCGAAGCCGCGGGGGATGGCTAGTATATATTTTTTTTTAAAACAATCAGCCAGTAAACCAGTTAAACAAGGAGTACACAGCAAGTCAGTAGTGACAACTGAACTAGCAATCCCCTCATTCACAGTACCACACCTTAGCTGTAAGGTGACACTGCCTGTTTACTACAACAAACCTAAAAAAATGTAGTTTGTACTTGCATTTTTTTTTGATATGATATACTTTATTAATCCCTGAGGGGAAACTATCTTTTCACATGACTTTTGGGAGTCAGAGTGCAGGGTCAGCCTTGTACAGTGCCTTGGAGAAATTTTCAGGTCAAGGGGTCCAACAAAATATGATCCCTTCTGGCAGTAACGGAATTTGAACCGACAGATACCAGTGGATATCCTTAGCCACAGAGGCATCATTCCATATAAAATGTGTATTTTAATAATTTTTCATTACCATAGAGCATCGAAATAAATTAAGTAAACTTTTAGAAAAAATAATAAAATCTTAATTCAGCAAATGTACAGACTGCACCTGCCTTTTCTTTTGTAATAGCAATTTGTGCTGATCAGCGAAATTCGCTCGTGTTTGTTTTTACAGCGGACATTCTCTATTTACTGGTTCCTTTTGTAGGATTGATGAATATGGATGGCCTAAATAGTACAGGTGGTCTGTGAATCAGGTGGGTGTTGTCTTTTTAAGAGACTAATTCACCCACCTATATAAACTGGCCTAGAAACAGTCACAAGCCAAGTGTGCGAGGATAGCAACGGGTAACTGGGTGTTGCAGTAAGGAAGCAAAATCTGTGCCTCAAATGTTTACTTTTATGTGGAAGGTTTTAATTAAAGGGATTTTTAATGAGAATTTTAAGTGCAGTGGTACCTTGAGATACGAGTGCCCCAACGTACGAGTTTTTTGAGATATGAGCCATCACTAGGTCAATTTTTTGCCTTGAGTTACGAGCCAAAATTCGAAATACGAGCCATCAAAGAGCTTGTCGCTGCACATTCTGAGGAACTGATGATGGAGGAGTTGACGGAACTACTGAGGAACTGATGATGGAGGAGTTGACGGAACTACATATGCAGCAACATACAGAGGTCCTGCAGGAGATCAGTATCGCATGGGAGCCAGAGGCGGAGGAGGTTATCTCTTCAAGTGAGATAAAGGAAGTGTTGGCAATGTGGGAAAAAGTTTCGGACTTTATTGAAAAGAAACACCCAGAAAATGTTATTTAATGACACTTGCCTAAGTCATTTCAGAAACATTCTAAAGGGGAGGAAGAAACAAAGCTCCTTGGACAGGTTTCTATTGAAAGTGATGAAAGCGTGGCAAAAAAAGAAAAAAACTAGTGAAGAAGAAAATAAAGTTAAGCAAAAGTGAAGTGAAAGAAAAAAACATTACAATACGCTAATTGGCTCTGCCAACATCTGTTTATTTCTTTAGATGTATTAGGTTTTATTTTGTTTGCAAACAATATTTGTTCATTATAAATACATTTTTCTTATGTTGAAAACATTTAACAAAAAATTGGGGTGGTTTTTTGGGGGCTGGCACAAATGAATCTCACTTCAATTAATTTCAATGGGGAAAATTTTGAGATTTGAGATACAAGCATTTTGACTTACGAGCATGGAATGAATTAAACTCGTATCTCAAGGTATTTACATATTATATATATACATATATATACATTTTTTTTTTTAAAGAGTCAAGGTGTTTTAACTAACTGTAAGTTTTGCTTTGTAGATACGATGGGGCTCGTCACGTTTTTCTTTACTCTTTTCACAATATTGTTGGATTGAATTGCTATGCGTTGTTGTTGTTGCACTGTTTGTTTATAGATCTTGTTTTTTTTCTGTTTTATTATCATTTCACTAGTTCTTGGAAAGTTTGTAGGGTTTAATGCACATTACTAAGTTAATTTGTGTTCACTGTCTAGCGGAAGCCTTGACACGTTTTATCTATTTATCTGTTGTCTGTAATAAATGTTATTTATATGACTCTATAAAGGGATGAGCATTTATTATCTTAAATGTTGAACCAGTGCTACACTTTTTTCACCAAATATTCTCCTGAAAATTCAGTGTGGCCATCTTAGACTTTTTTTTTCCCCAGAGCCCCATGATGCTTTGCTAAGACCAGCATTAAATCACAAAGTCATAGCAGCCATGCTCAGAATATTCACACATGCATACTAGAAGATCAGTGCCAATCTGCCGCATGGCTAACCGCATGCATAATTCACCATGTGCCACAACTACAAGCCAAAACAAGCCTTAAAAGAGACCCCCCACCCATTAGAAAACACAGTATACCCTGTGAAATAACAACTAGCGAAAGATTTATTACTATTTACAATTCATTTTTTTCTTCTTGGTGGAAAAAAAAAAAACTGTTAAATATCTGTACAGGTACTTCAAACACTTCAAATTCTTCAATGGCCAGGCCAGTCATCCAATTTCAACCCAGCTGAGTATGCCTTACATACGCTGAAGAGAAAACATAAGGGAATAAGCCCCTGAAACAAGCAGTAGCAGACATTGGCTACATTAGTGGTTTAGCAGAACATCACCAGAGGAGATACTTAGTACCAGCTGATGTCTGAATTGCAGACTTCAAGCAGTCATTGCATGCAAGGGCTATGAAATAAAGCCCTAAATAGGACAGCTTTAATAGACCTGCCATTGCTGTGTCCCAAACATTATGGTGCCCTGAAAAAAAGTGTTGTCATTTCTACATGTTGTGACCTAAATGAAAGTCTGCAATATGCATTCATGTTTGAATAGTTTGTTTTGTAATTTTAAACTGTGGAGTAGAGGGGTAAATCAAGGAAAAATGGGTTTTTGTCCCAAACATTTTGGTAAGCACTGTACCTCCAGCAAGTCCAGAGTGCAGTTACACATTTATACAAATTCTTTGTCCTTCATAAGAGCTGCAAAGCAGAGTTATGCTCTTTTGAAAAAAAAAAAAATAAACCTCACCTATCCCAGGTTGCTCAATATAGCATATGACACAAGGCAAATCAGCTGTTGTTAGTGTCAATCTCATAAAGAGTTGTATTAGCAACTAGGCAAAACATCCTGCGTTACACAGGGATGAAAAAGCAAGAAAAAAAATATCTTTTGGAAATTCAGTATGGCTAAACATAACCCACGAGGAGACAAAAAGATGTACTCTTAGACAAAAGCCATAATAAAGCAAGACAATGACATTTTTGTATCCAAATCACAGAAGAAACCACTACAACTGTGGTCTTAGATGTCATCCCGTGTGGGACAGTACAAAAGTTTATATCCGCTGATGTTCTCCCATCAGCCAGAGCACACTACACCTGCCTGATGGCTGCATTCTTCCATTATACCCCCCCATCTCCTCTCCCCAGTACGCCATATAACCCATATTTTAAAGATGGGCCAACAGCAACACAAATGCAAAATTTAGTGAAAATCAGTTCAGACATTTTTGTGTGGTTGTTGAACAAATAGATGAATAAACATCATATGATTTTATTTATATGGGTAAAAGTACCAGTGTTCTTTTGTACACTGTAATGCGAGTGCTGTGCATAGTGGAGGCAGAACCTCTGCGTTTTTCCCAGTTGATTCTGGGGTTCATCAGGGGTGTGTTCAGCTCCTACTCTGTTCAATGCTTGCATGGACTGGGTGTTGGGCAAGATCGCGGGGTCCAGCAGCTGTGGGGCATCTGTTTGTGAAGACAGATTCACGGATCTTGACTTTGCTAACGATGCTATGATCTTCTTGGAGTCAATGGAGGCTCTGATTGGGGCTCTCGAGAGACTGAGTGTGGAGTCCGAGTGTCTGGGCTTGCGAGTGTCCTGATAAAAACCAACATCCAGGCCTTTAATGACCTCTTGAGCATGGCCATCAACAGCGTGTCTGTCTGCAAAGAGAGTGTCGACCTTGTCATTGAGAGGTTTACTTACCTCGGCAGTGACATTCATGTCCCTGGTGATTCTTCCTATGAAGTCAATAGACAGATTGGGAGAGCATGGGAAGTCATGAGGTGACTGGACAAGGGTGCTCCCGATATCTATGCAAAAGGACAAAGGTCCAAGTCTTTACAGTCCTGGTGCTTCCTGTCTTGCTATATGGTTGCCACATGCAAAAGTTCGCTGTCGACATTGCTATCGTGGGCTGCATCAGGAGTGGGCAGGAGGAGGAATATAGGAACCTAATCAGGGACTTTGTTAAATGGTGCGACTCAAACCACTTACACCTGAACAACAGCAAAACCAAGGAGCTTGTGGTGGATTTTAGGAGACCCAGGGCCCTCCTGGACCCCATGATTATCAGAGGCGACTGTGTGCAAAGGGTACAGACCTATAAATACCTGGGAGTGCAGCTGGATGATAAATTGGACTGGACTGCCAATACTGATGCTCTGTGCAAGAGAGGACAGAGCAGACTATACTTCCTTAGAAGACTGGCGTCCTTCAACATCTGCAATAAGATGCTGCAGATGTTCTATCAGACGGTTGTGGCGAGTGCCCTCTTCTATGCGGTGGTCTGCTGGGGAGGCAGTATAAAGAAGAAGGACGCCTCACACCTGGACAAACTGGTGAGGAAGGCAGGCTCTATTATTGGCACGGAGCTGGACAGTTTGACATCCATGGCAGAGCGACGGGCGCTGAGCAGACTCCTGTCAATCATGGAGTATCCATTGCATCCACTGAACAGGATCATCTCCAGACAGAGGAGCAGCTTCAGCGACAGACTGCTGTCACCGCCCTGCTCCACTGACAGACCAAGGAGATCGTTCCTCCCCACACTATGCGACTCTTCAATTCCAACCGGGGGGTAAACGTTAACATTATACAAAGTTATTATCCGTTTTACCTGCATTTTTATCACTCTTTAATTTTTTTTTTTTTTATTGTTTTTTAATCAATATGCTGCTGCTGGAGTATGTGAATTTCCCCTTGGGATTAATAAAGTATCTATCTATCTATCTATCTACATGGACACTATCCAGTGACCCAAGGAGAAGACTGGACTCCTTTGATACCGATTTTCTTCAGAGAATCCATGGGTACCGTTGGTTTGACTTTGTGTTGAATGAGCGGTTGCTCATGGAGTCCCGAATGAGGCACATCACCTGCATTGTAAGTGAGTGTCAGTTACGGCACTACGACCATGTGGCGTAATTCCCCAAGGGTAATCCGGCACACAGGATCCTCATTGTTGAGGACCCGAGTGGCTGGACCAGGCAAAGGGGATTCCCACATAACCCTCTATCTGCAGCAGCCAGGTGTTATTTCCGGAAGGTGGGACTGGACCGTGTGTCTGCCTGGGGGGGGGGGGGGGTTGCCAACCAGGATCACGAGCGGTTTCTTCGTGTGGTGGGTGCGGCAACATGCTGTTACAGTGCATGCTCCCCAACCTGACCTGACCTGACCTGGTAAAAGAATGAAAAAATGTTACACTTGAAAAGTTATTTTATTATTGCTTAGATGAGGTTATTAAAGAACTAACCATAGTACCTGTCAAAGAATACTAGAATACAGGTACTAGAAGAATTTAAAAATATTTGCTATCTCTTGCCCTACGTGTACTTTCAGAGCCTTTCCTCTGTATTCGCATGTGTCTGAACCTCACTTCACCGGCGCTCCCTTTCTTGAGCATCTTCCCGTAAAGCCTTCTTCTTAGACTCTGATTACTTTTATTGTACCTTTCTCGCCCCCCGTCTGGTTTTATACTTTCCGTTTTTGAATGTGACTCTTTCAGCATGGGTCTTTACTACTCCTCATGCATCTCACACTGACACTTCCTCTTTCGCTGCATTGCAAAAGCCAAACTGACCAATCAGATTGCTCTGAGGGATTGGACACACAGGCCTTAGTGTTTTATTACACAGCAGATGTTACAGACTAATTTAAAAATCTCCATTGGCACCAGTTGTGCAAACCACAATGTGATCATAAAAAGAGACCTCAGTTCTGTGCGTGAGGTTATCTCCTGGCGTATGTTATCCTTTTGGATTTGTCCAAGGTTTGCAGATTGTTCCAGTACCCTTTTAATGAGCCCCAAAGGTTAAAAAATTTAAAAAAGGTGGAGAGCAAGCCGGGCAGAGAACTGCAAAAATTCATTCCTTATTGTGTATTTAGGAGAGTGACTGGGCAGAGATACTAAATGTCACTGCATTCTTTGCAACAGACCTGTTTGTTGTGGTAATCGCTACATTCCATTAGCTTCACCTAAATATTGCAGGTTTGTTGCTGCTAACTCCAGGGCAGGGCTCATTTTTCATGCAACACTGTATTATGTAACTCTGCTGTAACCGCCTATGTCCTCCCAATACAGAAGGCCAATTTTCATCAAATAAATAATCTATGTACAGTATTGACATTTAACAAACTCATAAAAAATGAGACCCTGTTGTGTCACTTTGCACAGCTTGAATGCCTCTCCTTCAAGCTTGTTTTCTCCAGTATCTAAACACATTTCATCAATAATGCTAAAAAGCAAGTCCTCGCTCAATTGATCTACAATCTATAGAAGGATCATTTCTGATCCAGGTCACGAGTCTTAATACTACAATCCTATATCTAAAAAGCTCAAATGGTACTTGTAAGTTTTTAGAACTTTTTATACTTGTTAAAATGTATTATTGTCATTATTACTATTGTTGTTGCTTTGCCTTGTGCATAACTATGCAGCAGCAGCAGCATCTGGCAATAATAAGGATTTGGAAATTTAATTACTGGTTTAGGGCCTCTAAACTTTAAGATGTGCTGCTATGCTACAGCAGGCATGAAGTGCTTTTGCCTCCTTAGTTTGTATACATTTGGGGTCCATGGTTACCACAATATTCATAATCATTGATTATTATCCTTGATGTTGTAATTGACATTATTAATTCACATTGAGACCACTACAATGGAATGGCTGCCAATTGCATGAAGCGTACTGTACTCTACCGTATACACACAGTACAGTAGAACCTACGTTTAAACTGATGTCACACTATATGACTTTCTGGTTGTGGGGCTGCAGTTGCAGATCTCATTGCAGAACTTTGTTGATTTAAGTGACTTAAAATCGCTGGCTATTTCACATTTACAGACTGAGTGTTGACATTCCAGCACAGTCGTGGTTGTCCCTTTTTGTGAGAGCCAATAACATTCTGCCTGATGGAGCCAGCACTGTATGAAGGGTTAAAGGATAAGTTTGGTATTTTTCAAGTCAAAGTAATTTCTTCACAAACATGACATATATGCATTTTCCAACCACAATTGTGCTCCAAAGTCCCTTCTCATAAGGTGTACTTTTCAAGATCCAGACATCCCATTACATATTCAAATCTAACTACGTGTAAGAATTCACATTTATTTACAGTACATAAAATTTAATCAGTAACAAATCTGGCCAAGCCTGTATGCTGCACAAGTCTTTCTGTAACAATTTAGCTGATTCTCCATTATCTGCCCTTGCTTAGTTTGATATTATCTACAAACATAACTAGCTAATTTACTAAATTCTTGCCCAGATCATTTATTTATATTACAAAGAGCATCGGCCACCGCACTAACCCAAGGGAAACCCCATTTAACACCAACTAATTCTCAGAAAGTCCAACCCCATACACCATTACCCTTTGCTTCCTATGTTGGAGCCAATTTCTGCCTAACTACAAATCGGTGCCCTGAACTCCCACTTCACTTACTTTGATCACTAACTTTTCATGTTGGTCTCTTTCTAACCCACTTTATTTCACAGCATGGTCACAGGGGGGTACTGGAGCCTGTCTCAGCCAGCATAAGGCACAAAGCAGGAACAAACACTTGACAGGTGTGGAACAAGCCCCAGACACAGACAGACGGACATCATTTGGTCACCCAATACACACATTTATTCACACTGATATCTTTACAACTAAGTGCACAACCCAGTGCCTCAGTACCAATCACCCCAAAGTCCAGGCCTCTCTCTTCAGTGCCTCTCTTCTTCAGGCCGCCTCCACTCCTCTCCAGCAAGACTTTGTCCACTCCTCACCCGACTCCAGCCATCGAATGAAGGGAGGCGGCCCCTTATATACATGCCCGGATGGGCTCCAGGTGCTTCCCGACACTCCTCCGCCGACACTCCCCTGTGTGGCGGAAGTGCTGGCTGCGCACCCGGAAGCACTCCGGGTGTACCTGTCTTCTTCCCCCCAGCACTTCCGGGGGTGGCAGAAGTGCCGAGGTCCAGGGCTCCAAAGGCAGCGGGTGCCCCCTGGCGGTGACCACGGGTCCCTACAGGGTTGAGCTTCAAAGCTCTGCACCCGTGGTCCCCAACGCAACCAGGGCGGTCGCCCCCTTGTGGTCTGGAGGAGGTGCAAGCACAATTTTATATATATATATATATATATATATATATATATATATATATATATAAAATAAAAATAAAAAGTCTGTCTGTATGTCTCTCTGCTTTTCAAGAGTGAACTACTTAACGGATTTAGATAAGGTTTTTTCTGTCATTTTCTTGAACATTCCGGATGATTTTGCAACTTCTCTCATCATCACGCAAAGTAGCATGATTCACTTGTGGCAGGGATGTATTTGCACAAATCCAAGAGAGAGAAGCTGTGGACCGAGGAGAGGGGGAGGCGGGACCTCAGGAGTAGGGAGCCGGGCGGGTCCATCCTCACTCGCACACCAGCCTCCGCTCAAATCGCTCTACTTCTCACCACGTGGTCAACTTTGCCTCTGCTTAGCTAGCTATACCTGTTAGTTCAGCAGACATTATCATGTAGAGATTGTTAAAGAGTAACATTTGACGTTTCTGAGAGAGAGAGATCACAGCTACGTGTGTTTTAAAGGGTACCTGCTCACTGGCAGAGATATCACGGCCACGAGCTCTTCTCCATACGCAGGGGATGCTCTCCCGTCTGAGCTGAACACTATCAGATACAAAGGCAACGTTTAACATTGGAGTGTACCTCCCTTCCACTTGACCAGAGATACCTTGCCAACTTTTTACATTTTTGCCAAAGAGATCACAACTACATTCTGACCCCGATAGCAAAGCCAAAAATATTGTATATCAAGAGGCCCTCTGATACAAAAAGCTAACAATATAAATTCTTCCCAATACAAATTATAAGATTTTTTTTAATTGATTTTTAAAGTTTTTCATGTTTCACTACTACACAGCCAGAGCCACAATGAACAGCTAGCAGAATATATTAGTGAAATACAACATCCCTCCAGTGAACTCATGCTACCCGTTTCTTTAAACTCTTGTTCTTCACATGTGCTACTCAATCTTTTCCTTAATAACTATTTCTATTAATTTCTCTGAGATGCATGTTAAGCTTAATGGCCTGTAGTAACTTGGATCAACCAAAACACAGTTTTTATACATTAGGATAACATTCGATAGCCTCCAGTGTCCAGGAATTCCCTAAGTGTGCAGAGATATTCAAAACATACAGTGGTGTGAAAAACTATTTGCCCCCTTCCTGATTTCTTATTCTTTTGCATGTTTGTCACACAAAATGTTTCTGATCATCAAACACATGTAACCATTAGTCAAATATAACACAAGTAAACACAAAATGCAGTTTTTAAATGGTGGTTTTTATTATTTAGGGAGAAAAAAAAATCCAAACCTACATGACCCTGTGTGAAAAAGTAATTGCCCCCTTGTTAAAAAATAACCTAACTGTGGTGTATCACACCTAAGTTCAATTTCCGTAGCCACCCCCAGGCCTGATTACTGCCACACCTGTTTCAATCAAGAAATCACTTAAATAGGAGCTGCCTGACACAGAGAAGTAGACCAAAAGCACCTCAAAAGCTAGACATCATGCCAAGATCCAAAGAAATTCAGGAACAAATGAGAACAGAAGTAATTGAGATCTATCAGTCTGGTAAAGGTTATAAAGCCATTTCTAAAGCTTTGGGACTCCAGCGAACCACAGTGAGAGCCATTATCCACAAATGGCAAAAACATGGAACAGTGGTGAACCTTCCCAGGAGTGGCCGGCCGACCAAAATTACCCCAAGAGCGCAGAGACGACTCATCCGAGAGGTCACAAAAGACCCCAGGACAACGTCTAAAGAACTGCAGGCCTCACTTGCCTCAATTAAGGTCAGTGTTCACGACTCCACCATAAGAAAGAGACTGGGCAAAAACGGCCTGCATGGCAGATTTCCA
The DNA here is from genome assembly GCA_026402145.1 of Polypterus bichir lapradei. Lineage (NCBI taxonomy): Eukaryota > Metazoa > Chordata > Cladistia > Polypteriformes > Polypteridae > Polypterus > Polypterus bichir. The sequence goes on along the minus strand of JANRMT010062823.1, from coordinate 18,012,184 downwards.
AGATGCAAACCACTGTTAAGCAAAAAGAACATTAGGGCTCGTCTCAATTTTGCTAAGAAACATCTCAATGATTGCCAAGACTTTTGGGAAAATACCTTGTGGACTGATGAGACAAAAGTTGAACTTTTTGGAAGGCAAATGTCCCGTTACATCTGGCGTAAAAGGAACACAGCATTTCAGAAAAAGAACATCATACCAACAGTAAAATATGGTGGTGGTAGTGTGATGGTCTGGGGTTGTTTTGCTGCTTCAGGACCTGGAAGGCTTGCTGTGATAGATGGAACCATGAATTCTACTGTCTACCAAAAAATCCTGAAGGAGAATGTCCGGCCATCTGTTCGTCAACTCAAGCTGAAGCGATCTTGGGTGCTGCAACAGGACAATGACCCAAAACACACCAGCAAATCCACCTCTGAATGGCTGAAGAAAAACAAAATGAAGACTTTGGAGTGGCCTAGTCAAAGTCCTGACCTGAATCCAATTGAGATGCTATGGCATGACCTTAAAAAGGCGTTTCATGCTAGAAAACCCTCAAATAAAGCAGAATTACAACAATTCTGCAAGAATGAGTGGGCCAAAATTCCTCCAAAGCGCTGTAAAAGACTCATTGCAAGTCATCACAAACGCTTGATTGCAGTTATTGCTGCTAAGGGTGGCCCAACCAGTTATTAGGTTCAGGGGGCAATTACTTTTTCACACAGGGCCATGTAGGTTTGGATTTTTTTTCTCCCTAAATAATAAAAACCATCATTTAAAAACTGCATTTTGTGTTTACTTGTGTTATATTTGACTAATGGTTACATGTGTTTGATGATCAGAAACATTTTGTGTGACAAACATGCAAAAGAATAAGAAATCAGGAAGGGGGCAAATAGTTTTTCACACCACTGTATATGTGTTAAGGGTTTATACAGGCACCTGGGTTACAAGATCAGAAGGGAAAAAAAAACATTTTTTATATGAAATTCTTTCCTATGGAAATAGGATTGCATACTTTCCACATTTTCTCCATCCCAAAATGATTGATAAAAGCAAAGTCTCCAATAACCAACATACTGAACTTTGCAATAGCTACTTGTCATTGCTCCGCCCACTCACCTCAAAGCTCATGTATAACTGGTTAGGGTCAAAGTGGTTTGGGACCGATGGCCATCTGACAGTAGCATTCTTATCCAGCCCCAGTCTGTACTCTTCTCTTTACTAACAAGATTCAGAGCTCCAGCCAAGCACAAAAGCAAATCTATGGGCTGGTATTAGATTAGACAGTGCTGTGAAACTGTCGTCTTAGCTTTGCAAGATTGGAATTGAATCTTATGAGTATATTTCAGTATAACAATTATCATTTGTTATGACAACTCCCAAAAGCATCAAGACACATGCAGAGATTCAGCAGTAAATGGTGTACAAAACAAGAGCTTTTACATAGTGGCTATTACTTAAAATATTACTTTTACTTTTCTTTAACAGTTTGGCTTGTAAATGAAACTGCGATTGTATAATATATTTTGTAATAAACACAACCTCCAGTAATTAATTTTTAATGAACCTATTCATATCAGAGCACAGAACTCTGTTTTAACATGTTGAAGTAAGTGTCGAAGGTATTCTGACAGGAAGTATGGGAACAACATGCATCAGGACCACAAGGCTCTGCAGAGAGTGGTACAATCAGCTGAACACATCACTGGGTGTGCACTCCCCAACTTCCAGGACATCATCACCAAGAGATGTTGACCCATAGCAAAGAAAATTATTTGTGACACCAGCAATTCCAACCACGGCCTCCTTTCTCTGCTGCAGTCAGATAAATGCCTAAAGTCCAGTTCACAGAGTCTGAGGAGGAGTTTCTGACCACAGTCCATCAGCATCCTGAATAAGGAAAGGGTCTAGGAATGTATACAATACAATACAATTTATTTTTGTATAGCCCAAAATCACACAAGGAGTGCCGCAATGGGCTTTAACAGGCCCTGCCTCTTGACAGCCCCTCAGCCTTGACTCTCTAAGAAGACAAGGGAAACTCCCAAAACAAACCCCAGTAGGGAAAAAATGGAAGAAACCTCAGGAAAGGCTGTTCAAAGAGAGACCCTTTCCAGGTAGGCTGGGCGTGTAGTGGGTGTCAAAAAGAAGGGGGTCAATACAATACACAGAACAAAACCTCAATACAGCATAAAAATAAAAACTTTAGAAGTACGTAGCAGAATTTAACAATGGATGACATCACATAATATGATTTGGATTTGTTTATAATCCTGGAGACCTCATCCATCAAGCTGCCTCCTCCATTTGGCCATCACAGCTGAAACAGTGCTGGGTCAGTCAATCCGATGAAAGGACCTCTCTTTCCCATGATCCCAGCGATCCTCCATCAGGGATGACTTTACCATAAGCAGGCACAACAACAGGACCACATGCCCTGTTGCTAACTCTCTCACATTATGTTATTTAAGTCATCTACTTAGTTATTAGTATTATTTACTAATAATTATTATTATTATTATTTATTACCTATTTATTAAGTTTGCAGGTGATACCAAGCTAGGTGAATTGGCAGATAATCTATAAGCGGTTGAATCATCACAGAGGGAACTGGACAGCATACAGGCTTGGGCAGATTTGTGACAGATGAAATTTAATGTCAATAAGTGAAAAGTATTACACATACGGAGTAAAAATGTGAGGTTTGAATACACAATGGGTGGTCTGAAAATCTAAAGTACACCTTATGAGAAGGAGTAAGGAGTCATTGAGGACTAGACACTATCAACTACCAGACAGTGTTTAGAAGCCATTAAGAAGGCTAACAGAATGTCAGGTTATATAGCGCCTTGATGTGTGGAGTACAAGTCACAGTAGGTTCTGCTCAAGCTTTATAACACACTGGTGAGGCCTCATCTGGAAGTCTGTGTGCAGTTTTGATTTCCATGCTACAGAAAGGACATACTGTAACAGCACTAGAAAAAGTCCAGAGAAGAGCGACTCGGCTGATTCCAGAGCTACAGGGGATGAATTATGAGGAAAGATTAAAAGCTGAGCTGAGCCTTTACAGTTTAAGCAAAAGGAGATTAAGAGGCGACATGATTGAAGTGTTTAAAATTATGAAGAGAATTAGTCCAGTGGATCGAGACAGTGACTTTAACACTAGAATTACCAGGGTCTATGAAAAAACTCATAGATCCGGCCCACCTTAAAACCGTTGGCACCTCTCCGCCAGCGTCTTTTGTCTTCTAAATGTGCCGATTAAGACGAGCAGCAAGTAGCCGGCTATTCCATCCCCCGCCATCACAGAACGTTCACTAAGTTTTCCCAGCTCATGCCTTGTTTGATTATCTGGGAGTGGAACTGAACTGCTGGAGTTTTAGAGTGAAAATAATAGATCGTTATTTGGAACACATGCATTTCATGTGTGTTCTGTTTCTACAGTAATCTGTGTAAACACATTGTTAAAACAAAAACTTTTTCATATTTTGGTAATAAATGTTACAAAATGTAGGCACAAACTATAGAATGTGTGAAGCCTGATTTCCAAAGATCAAATAAACACTTTCACAAAAGGTTCAAGAATGACACAACAGCTTCCGTGGCGTAGCGCTAAGATTTGCTGTCTCAGAGTGCAGCAGGCCTGCTGTGCCTCAGAGACCTGAGTTCAATTCCCCGCTGGGGCAAAAGTGTTATTTTTTTTTTTCTTTTTAACCTCAAACGGACATAAAATTTATAAATTGGGATGCACTGTCAATTAATGAGATCATTATATTTTCATGTGGGATGATCCTTTTAAAATATTTTTTAACAACTGAGATTGCAATTAACATGAACAAGTGTCCTTATAACTGTTCTTATTTTTAAGTTCTGTAAGACACACACTGTCAGCCAGGTCACTGAATAATGCACAGACAGAAGCAGATAGATAGATAGATAGATAGATAGATAGATAGATAGATAGATAGA
>JANRMT010062823.1:17970880-17986491 GCA_026402145.1 Polypterus bichir lapradei | reverse complement strand
CTATCTATCTATCTATCTATCTATCTATCTATCTATCTATCTATCTATCTATCTATCTATCTATCTATCTATCTATGCTAATTACAACAGAAATAACATATAGAGGCAGTTGACTCAGTGGCCCAGTCATTGTCTGTGGTAAGTTTGCACATTCTTTCTGAGTTCATGTGTTTTGTTTTTATCTCAGAGTATTTCAGTTTTTCTCCACCTCATCCCCAAACATGTCTGTGGGTGATCAGGTCCTAGAATGAACTTATACTCCGTTCAGGGTTGGTTCCTGTCTGGCACATGATGCTGATTGTATAGCCTCTAGAAACCTGTAACCCTAAATTGGTTTTAATGGGACTGAGAACGTGATGTTATTTTAAAATAAACTGGAATCAATACAGCACAAGGCTACCATTTCAGACCCCACTGGTGACTCACTGCCGACATGCCTGGTCTCGAAAAGTACAGCTCTATAACTCGACAATTAATCAATGGACAGATATTGTTGGGTTCTGTTTTTGTTTTGAACTAGTTTGCTTTCCTGTTTGTTTAAACAAATCAGTGTCTTTATGTGTACTCATTATGTTTTTCAGAATTTGTTAAGTTTGTATTTTCATCTACCTGTGAACTTATCACAGTGCTTAATGCCCGTAGAATGCTAAACAAAAATAAACTGAATTGAATATATTAAAAGTATTTTTGAAAGGTACAGATTTTGAACTATGCAGACTATAAAATTATGATCAACTAGCTGTGCTACACGTCTAAGACATACTGAAATCAAAGTAATCACCATAGACAATCCTGTTAACATTTGCTGTGCTCCATTTATTGGAAAGTATGTTGTAATGCAGTGCATGTTTCATTCCAACAGATGACGCATCACAAACATTTGTAGTGATAAAATGCATTACTAAAAATGTTTATAATGCACCATCTGTTGGAATTGAGTGAACAATGTTACTGTATCTTGCGGATTATTATTGTAAAGAACCGACATTATTAAACTAATTAATAATAGGGGAAAGGTGCAGCTGTTAGAAAGAGAGGACAGGTTTAGCAGTGGATAGTGGCATCAGGAGGTGGGGGGGCTTCAGTGGCCTAAGCCCCTGTTCTCTGGCCCCCAGCCCCCCTCATGATATACATGAACAATTGTGGCAAACCCCTGATCTACATGCCCATCACTGACACTCGTATTCCCATTATACAATAAATCAGTTCCTTTCCAAGTTCTTATATATTTTTATACTTTTATTGAAGTACTGTGTTTTCACTAACATTAATAGCTAGACAGAGAGCTTATTTCAGTTCCCTTGTCCTTTGATAGGGTAATATTGATATTGATTTTATGAAAGCATTGGTCATTTTGCATTAATAGAAGGTACTATTGATATTGATTTTATGAAAGTATTGGTCATTTTGCATTAATAGATACTTTTCAATTGCTGATTATTGGATCCTACCCTTTTGGGTATACAGTATAGGAAAATTGAACAATTAGTCACAGACCCTCCACCACTAACACACATCAGCCGATGCCATTTTCACATCACTTGAATTGCAGTGGCAGCCATTGAGCCACCACAAGCCTCTTTGTCTCTGTTTCAAACTCCATTGTAAAGTGCTGTTAAAAAGCTTGTATTTAATGTTGTCTACTAACACATGGAATTGACTTCTATTATCACTATTACATTTGAATGTGACTCATTGATATAAAACTATTTAATAAACAAAAATTGTAATAACTGACTCCTGTAAGAAGTAAATAAAAAATGTGAAATGCCCCAACTTTCATATCACTTAACTTAGTTGCGGAATGCACCTGAATGCTATGCCGTGCCAGCATTGTCTAACTTGTTTAAAATTGCAAAGACTAACATAGTTGTGAACATTTTGATTGATTCCCATTATTTTGTCTAATCTCTTTCAGTCATTAATTTCAGACTCTGTTGAAAAGGGGTTTGTAGGGAAAGCTTAATAACTCAATATGTATTCAATTACTGCAGCCTTCTGCCTTCAATACGTAGGTAGCATTAGTTACCAACAAAAACCACAAAGTCTTTTCTTGTAACTCTTCCCTGTTATCCAGTGAGCTGACCTGTTGACACCAGTGAGGCTGTAATGGTGGAGAGAGGAAGCACCTGATGCTCCTAAAAGCATGTTGCCCATAAATCTGTTTTAGCATTTATCCCCCACGTCAGTTCTTTATATTTGCTGGCTAGGATTGTTACATTGATGTCATGGCAGAATTTACAGTTCTGTTGCTTTCAAGCTGAGCTATAAAATATTTTATCCTTACTTTAAAAATCCCTTTCTGCTATTATTAATGGCGATTACCACCACTGGTTTGATTCCTGGCCAAGATGCCTTCTATGTGCATTTTACATATTGATGCCATGTCGATGTGAATTTTTCATTGGACCCCAGCTTCCTTTCACAATCAAAAGACATGTTTTCCTTAACTGGGTGCTTGAATGTGTCTGGTGACCAATGTGTGGAAGAAAATTATGAATAAAGACACCCCCCCACTGGAATGCCCCGATTTAAGCAATAAAACACAGGCAGGAGAAAGCGTCAATTGTTATTCTTTATCTAAATCTCTGAAGCGGTAACAAGTGTATTAGAACATTAGAACAATCTGGACAAGAACAGGCCATTCAGCCCAACAAAGCTTGCCAGTCCTATCCACTTATTTCTTCCAAAAAAACATCAAGTCGAGTTTTGAAAGTCCCTAACGTCTTACTGTCCACTACCTTACTTGGTCTCTTATTCCAAGTGTCTATCGTTCTTTGTGTAAAGAAAAACTTCCTAATGTTTGTGCGAAATTTACCCTTAACAAGTTTCCAACTGTGTCCCTGTGTTCTTGATGAACTCATTTTAAAATGACAGTCTTGATCCACTGTACTGATTCCCTTCATAATTTTAAACACTTTAATAATGTCACCTCTTAATCTTCTTTTGCTTAAACTGTAAAGGCTCAGCTCTTTTAATCTTTCCTCATAACTCATCCCCTGTAGCCCTGAATCAGCCTAGTCGCTCTTCTCAGAACCTTTTCTTGTGCTGTTATGTCCTTTTTGTACCTGGAGACCATAACTTCACACAGTACTCAAGATGAGGCCTCACCAGTGTGTTATAAAGGTTGAGCAGAACCACCTTGGACTTGTACTCCACACATCGTGTTATATAACCTAACAATTTGTTAGCTTTCTTAATGGCTTTTGAACACTGTCAGTTAATAGTGTTGAGTCCACTATGACTCCTAAACCCTTCTCATAAGGTGTACTCTCGATTTTCCGATCTCCCATTGTGTATTACCTCCTATGTGTAATTCTTTACATTTACTGACATTAAATTTCATCTGCCACAAATCTGCCCAAGCCTGTCTGCTATACAAGTCCTTCTGTATTGATATAACAGATTCCAAATTATCCGCTAATCCACCTATCTTGGTATCATCTGCAAACTTAACCAGCTTGTTCTTTATATTCCTATATAAATCATTTATATATATTAAAAATAGCAGCGGCCCTAGCACTGCCCCCTGCTGGTCACCACTCTTAACATCGGCCAATTCTGATGATGTTCCTCACACCATCACCCTCTGCTTCCTGTGTCTGAGCCAATTCTGCACCCATCTAAAAACATCACCCTGAACTGCCACTTCTTTTAATTTGATGCCCAACCTCTCATGTGGCACCTTATCAAATGCTTTCTGAAAGTCCTAATAAATAATATCATCTGCTCCACTTTAATCATATCCTTTTGTTGCCTCCTCATAGAATTCCAGCATGTTAGTTCAACACGACCTCCCTCTTCTGACCCCATGCTGACTGCTCCTAATAACTCCTGTCCTTGCCAGGTGTTGCACAATCTTATCCTTAATAATTCCTTCCATTAATTTTCCTGTGATCCACGTTAAGCTTACTGGCCTATAGCTTCTTGGATCTGCCCTGTCACCCTTTTTATATAATGGGATGATATTTGCCATTTTCCAGTCCTTCGGACTGGAAGTCACATGCTACAAAGAAAAAAGTGTCTTCTGCGCTATATGTATACAGTTCATTGATTAAGTAACTATTCTTTAAAAGGAATTCATTACATATTCAGAAAACTTTTAACATGATTGGTTACACCTAGTTGCTAACGGGATATGGCAGATGTTGATACCTTAGATGACCACAATTTGATTAATAGTCCTGTTTGTTTAGGATGTATGTGACTTTTTGAATGTATATTTTTCATTCTTATTTTTATTTTAGAAGATGTGTGAACTTCGCCACATACATCTTTTTTTCCAAAAAATAAAGAACAATGGCCTAATTAATTTTATGATCCAGCTTTGGTACAAAAAACAGGAAACTTAGTACTATAGAAGAATAGTTATGCCATAAATATAACATTTCTCTTAAGGGGTTATATAAATAGCAAGAAATACATTTATCATAGTGAATAATAAAAAAGCAGCATCAACTTTTAAGCATAAGCTCAGAAGGATATGACAGAAGCTCAGACACATGCCAGGCGCACACATAGAGCAGGGTTCAAATTTAACTCTTACAAACATGATAAGTTACAATCCAGAGAGACTCTAAATTGAATGAAATATAAATGAATGAATGGGTAAATGTTTCCTAAATGCAGCCGGTTCTGGCCTTGCTCCCATTGCTGTTTTCTGTCTCTGATGTATCTTCAGGATTTCAGAAGGCAAGATTGTCATCCAAACTGACAAAGTGGTGATTGCACTGTCATATTGGGACTCAACAAGATGTCTACATGTGATAAGAAATTGGTCTGGTGATCATATCATTCCACTAGAGATCTTTATTTACATTCTAAAGTTCAGGAGTTGATTATAGAATTCAGGAAACAGTCACCAGTTCACATATCACTTGCTATAAATGGTTCAGCCATTGGGAAGATTCTTTGCACTGTGCTGTCACAAAACCTTAAGTGGGATAAGAATATCACATGCAGTATTAAGAAAGCCCCTCAGAGAATGCTCTTTTTGTGTCAGCTGAGTAAATTCAATCTCCTTCAAGCAATACTGGGCCAGTTCTACACAACCATTATCGAGTCCATCCTCCTGACCTCATCTATAACTGTCAGGTTTGGTGCTCCCTCTGTTCAGGCTAAGGCCAATCTCCAATGCATTATCAGAACATGTGAGAAGATCGTAGGCTATAAATCACTTGATATTCAAGTCCTGTGCAAGTCCAGGGTAATGAAGTGGATCACAAAGATCATTGCTGATCCAACTCTCCCATGGCACCACCTGTTCCAAAGACTTTGTTCAGTGACAGCTAAAACAACACGTCACCTAAACAGTTTTTTTTACCACATGCAGTTATTCTGACTAATCAAGTCTGAGCTTCTATTCAGTATCTGTGTACAACTTCACACTAGACTACATGGACATTTTAATCCTACTGTTTTCTGTATTTCCCTTCTATGCTGCATCATATTTTATCATTTTATATTTTATCTTTTATATTTATCTTTTGTATTCTCTGTTGCCCTTGTATGTTTCATCAATACTATCAGAACAATTTCCCAGTACACATTGGTGTACTTGGCCATTAATGTGAATTCTAATTCTGATTCTAAATGATAAGGAGATGCACACTGAATTAATTAATGTAGGAATTAAAACATCTTTCTTTTTGTATCTTCAGTGGTAAAAAGGACTACTGGGAGATTGGGAAATTGTAGAGAGAGAAGAGCTGCACAGAATAAATAGGCTGAAATCAAATAAATCACCAGGATCAGATAATGTATAATATATCTGCAAGTGCTAAAGCAGGTTAGTGAGTGCAGATATAAACTACAGTATGTGCACACTGGGTAATTCAAAAGGACTGGAAAATGGCAAATATTATCCTTTTATATAAAAAAGGGATAACATTAGAACATTAGAACATTCTAGACGAGAACAGGCCATTCAGCCCAACAAAGCTTGCCAGTCCTGTCCACTTGTTTCCTCCAAGAAAACATCAAGTCGAGTTTTGAAAGTCCCTAACGTCTTACTGTCTACCACACTACTTGATAGCTTATTCCAAGTGTCTATCGTTCTTTGTGTAAAGAAAAACTTCCTAATGTTTGTGCGAAATTTACCCTTAACAAGTTTCCAACTGTGTCCCCGTGTTCTTGATGAACTCATTTTAAAATACAAGTCTCGATCCACTGTACTAATTCCCTTCATAATTTTAAACACTTCAATCATGTCACCTCTTAATCTTCTTTTGCTTAAACTGTAAAGGCTCAGCTCTTTTAATCTTTCCTCATAATTCAACCCCTGTAGTCCTGGAATCAGCCTAGTCGCTCTTCTCTGGACCTTTTCTAGTGCTGCTATGTCCTTTTTGTAGCCTGGAGACCAAAACTGCACACAGTACTCAAGATGAGGCCTCACCAGTGATTTATAAAGGTTGAGCAGAACCTCCTGTGACTTGTACTCCACACATCGTGCTATATAACCTAACATTCTGTTAGCCTTCTTAATGGCTTCTGAACACTGTTGGGAAGTTGATAGCTTAGAGTCCACTATGACTCCTAAATCCTTCTCATAAGGTGTACTCTCGATTTTCCGACCGCCCATTGTGTATTCAAACCCAATATTTTTACTTCCTATGTGTAATACTTTACATTTACTGACATTAAATTTCATCTGCCACAAATCTGCCCAAGCCTGTATGCTATCCAATTCCTTTTGTAATGATATAACGGATTCCAAATTATCTGCTAATCCACCTATCTTGGTATCATCTGCAAACTTAACCAGCTTGTTACATATATTCCTATCTAAATCATTTATATATATTAAAAATAGCAGCGGCCCTAGCACTGACCCCTGTGGATAAGGTAGATCAAAGCAAATATAGATCAGTAAGCTGTGATGGATGGCCGGGGACCTTGTCCCAACGGGAGGCCTGGAGAAACAGGGGACCAGGAGAGGGGCAATTCCTTCCCCAGGTCGCAAGAGGATGCCCATCCTGGATGATGTGGAAGCCACGGAACTGGAAGGATCAACCCTGTGGGGATCCGTGGCCACTGCCAGGGGGCACCCAAAGGACTATAGAGCCTTGGACTGCAGTACTTCTGATACACCAGTAAGTGCTGCCGGAACAGGAAGTAGGTACACCCGGAGTGCTTCCAGATGCCCATGCAGCACTTCTGCCACACCAAGAAGTGCTGCAAGAAGGTCATCAGGGAGCACCTGGAGCACATCTGGGAACATTATAAAAGGGGCTGCCTCACTGCATTCGGGGAGCCATAGTCGGGGGGAAGAGGACGGAGCTTGTGAGAGAGGAGTGGAGGCGGCAGAAGAAAGAGATAAGGACTGAGTTTACTGGTGATTTGTGTATTGGTGTTGTGTGCGCCGAAAAGAAATTAAAAAGAGTGTGTGTATTGGGCATCTGGCTGTCTCTGTGTCTGTCTGTGTCCGGGCATCTTATAGAAAGCATAATGTGCTTCATAGATAAATTATTAAGGAAAGGAATGAGCAACACATGGCAAGAACAGGACTTTTACTGACTAGTCAGCTAGGGTTCAGAAGAGGGAGGTTGTGTTTTACTAATACGCTGGAATTCTATAAGGATATGATCAGAGAGGTACATACAATATTATTTATCATGCCCTTCAAAAAGGATTTGATAAGGTGCCACATGTGAAGTTGAGCATCAAATTCAAAGAGGTGGAAGTTCAGGGTGTGATGTGTAGATGGGTGCAGAATTGGCTGAGAAACAGGAAGTAGAGGGTGGCAGTGTGAAGGACTTTATCAGAATTGGCTGATGTTAAGAGTGGTGACCAGCAGGGCTCAGTGCTAGGGCCGCTGCTATTTTTAGGATATGTAAATGACTTGGACAGAAATATAAGTAGCAAGCTAGTTAAGTTTGCAGATGATACCAAACCAGGTGGATTAGCAGATAATCGAAAATCTGTTGAATCATTATAGAAGGACTTGAACAACAGGCAGGCTTGGGCAGATTTGTGGCAGATGAAATTTAATGTCAGTAAATGTAAAGAATTACACATCTCTCTATTATAAAAGAATATCTTGAGGCGAGATCAGACTATTGCCAAGAGATTTTTTCAAGTCCTGCCCCCTCTCAACCATTTTCAACCACACCCACGGTCCTCTCACCTCTCATTCGTGTGAATGCTTTTGCCAGACACACTTCCTGTGCTCTCAGCAAATTTTTACATTCTCCTCATTTTAAGTCGTTTATGAAAAGTCCTCAGTTTCATCCCTTAAAAAAGCTTTTCTGGACAGAACTTTTATACATACAATCTATTCGTTTCCTTCATTGTAATCCTTTTTTGGACAGTAATATTATATGTTCTAGATGACACGTCAACGACTAAGCAAAGAAGAAAGGGCAGTGCGTTGAAAAGAGGTCCAAAAGCGTTGGAGAGAAAATAATTCAAAAAAGAACAACAATAATAAGTGTAAATTCAGAAAATAAGGAAAGTAATAATCAGCCCGAACCAAGTGGAATTAAAAACCTAGCAGGTCCAAGTGGGGTCGAAAATAAAAGACAAAGAGTAGAAGACAAAGCAGAATGTCATAAAGTGGTACACACATGTAGAACAGGTTAGAGATAATGAAAGTACGAAAATTGGAAAGTCTCAAAAAACGTATAGTAAAGATCGCATTAGCACACACAAACAGAAATTATTATTCGTGAAATAATGGAACAGCGAAAAGAGATCGAATATATGGACATAGGTGAAATGATAGAAGTATGTAGATATTGTTCGGCTTTAAAGTTTAAGTTCGAGACTTGTAGATCATCTAATTTACGTTGCCATCAGGGAAAAGTAGTGTTTCTTCCCAATGAAGAGGTGTATCCACGAGAATTAAAAGATTTGTTGTTTGGTGAAAGTGAAATCCACAAACACTACAGGCAAAATATCAGAATCTACAATAATCTGTTTGTGTTCGCATCACTCAATGCTCAAAACTTAGATTTACACAATTCTGGACAATATGCTATGTGAATCTGTGGTCCCACAACAATTTAAGCTACTACTAGTTTAATATCGAAGAAACCACAATTCGGTCAGGTCTATAATTATTTTTACGGAGAAGCGATGCAATATCGAATCGAAAGACTTTAACAATCAGACGTATTAGAAATTCTATAACCAATAATGGATACAAATTTATACGAGCCGCAAAATTGCTGGTGCATACCGCCCGAATGGGGGTTGGCGAGTGAAGCGAGCAGGGGGCAGAGCCCAATAGTAGGAAGGTTTGGGAGGTCTGAAAATTTAAAATACACTTTACGAGGGGTGTTCAATAATTTATCTACCTGAGTATGAATGAAAGAAGCAAGGATGTTGAAATAAGCCTGGAGATGTTCTGACATGTCCTGAGTTTACTCATGTGCAGTTATGGCTCAGTGCGAGTCTAACATTCCAAGAGACAGGATGTCAGGAGAGTCCTTGTGTGAATCAAGTAAGCTTCTTCAGCAATGTGCCGGTTCACATGTCATGTCAATCACAGGCTGCCATCCGAGAATGTGGGTTCCAGCAGCTAAACCATCCACCCTACAGTCCTGACCTGGCTCCCTCAGATTATTTCCTGTTCCGATCTCTGAAAATGATAAATGAACATAAATGAAAATAGTAAAATTACCATAAAAATCAGACCTACAACATTCAAAACAACACAATATTATGCCTTGCATCCATTTTCCAACTCATTAAAAAAAAAATGATAAAGCTTTTATTTTGTCAGAATTTCAACAAGCAGATTTTCGGTCCTGCATTCAGTAATTTGTGACCTTGGATAAGGTGTCAATATATTGTATATTAGTATGGTTCTTACTTTAAAAATACAGTGGAACCTTGGATTGCGAGTAACTTGGTTTGCGTTTGAGTGTTTTGCAAGACGAGCTAAAATTTTTAATAAATTTTGACTTGATAAACGAACGAGGTCTTGCAATACAAGTAGTACGTATACGCTTTGTCTGCCGAGCGTCACGTGATCACAACTGAGCTGATGATTCTTCTCTTTCTTAGTACGGGATTGTGGGCAATCGTCTCCCATTCTCGGGCTCAGTTGGCGTGCCTCACTCATATAGTCAACGTCTGATCGAGTGTATACTGTTTACTATAGCATTGTGACCACGTGTGTGTTGTAATGTGTGAATCTCTGTCTTGCACCCCAAAACATGAAGCTGAGTCTCAGTACTTTAGCGACACCAGCTTTATTCAGCTTGAAACAGGAACAGTGTGGTTATTTATTGTAGCGGGATCTGCCACTCTCCTATACACAGACAGCAGTCAAGCCAGGTTTGTGGCCAAGTAATACTGTGCCCTGTACATTTATAATGTTCCTTGTATCACCCATCAATGGCAGGCACTTATAGCATGTCCGCGACCTTTTCGGAATTGCTTTTATGGCGAACTGCTACAGCGCTGGGAGCCTGCGGTTGCTTCAGGAGGCTCTTCCGCATGTTGTCTTTTTTGAGTGGAATCCCGCAAGAGTTTAGAAAGTCACTCATACCAGACATGATTCTTTTCAAAGGTAAAGTGCAGTTTAATTTGTTTTATGTATTTTTTACTTTATGTTTTGTATTAATAATTTTTATATGAATAGTTTTGGTTTGTGGAATGAATCATCTGAGTTTCCATTATTTCTTATGGGGAAATTCACTTTGATATACAAGCGCTTTGGATTGCGAGCACGTTTTCGGAACGAACTATGCTTGAAAACCGGGGTTCAACAGTATTATATATTTTTTTTATTGTTCATTTGTCCCCTACCCCCTCCAAACTTGGGTTACTGCTGAGAGAGATGCCAGCCAGGGGCACTTAACATGCTGTGCCGTCATGGGTATACTGTGCTGTAAAAATGGCACCATCCTTTGGCTGAGACGTAAAGCTGAGCCCCTGAGTTCATTAAAGATACTTGGGCATTCTTCGTAAAGAGTAGGGCGTATTCCAATGTCCTTGCTAAACTGCCCACCATGGTTGTGTCATTCTGGCACCCTAATCATCCCGTGTCTCTAATTGTCTCTGTCTCTCACCACTTTACCTCCTCATAGCTAATGTGTGCTGAGGGTACTGGCACCAAAATGACTGCCATTGCATCATCCAAGTGGATGCTACACATTAGTGGTGGTTGAAGTGGCTCCTCACACTGTATGTTAAAGTGCTTTGAGCAGTGAGAAAAACCCTATATAAATGTAAAGAGTTATTGTTATCATTATGGCAAAGTCCTCACGAGAACAATGGCATCTTCTTGCTGTGCATTTTTGTAAAGCTATCTCTTCTTCAGAGTGCGATGGTCTCAATACCTTCATCAGTGGCCCCCTTTTCAAAGGTACCTTTTACCCCATGTAAAGTGTAGTCCCTTGCAGATGTTAAAGATCAATTGTCTGTTTATGAATGAAGACCATCTGCCAAATTGGGGGGGGGTCAGGAACAAGGATGCAGAAAACAAGATGGATTAAAAATTCTAAAATGCCTTTCTAGGAAGTTCACAGACGGAACAGCCTGACAAGAAATTGCCCAGTGGGGTCATCAGGAGACAGGAAAAAAAACTAAAGGAATAAAAGAGCAAAGGCCAAAAAAAAAAAAAAAACATCACTTAAATGATCTCCGTGACACAGGGGACAGTTCCATTATAAAAAGGAAGACATGGCCCTTTTGTTTAAGCTTTACTCAGTGTTCGACATTCAAAAGAGATAAGAAGCCCACCAGAAGAAAGAAGAACAGGCCCACCTCACATACCAGCCCCCTTTCCGTTAGTCTGGAAGGAACGTGTATATGTGTGTGTGTGTGTGTGTGTGTGTGTGTGTCACTTATCCATCTGGGCCTTTCCATCACCTTGGTAACTGCTCTGGGGGGCTCAGTGCATGTAGGTTATTTGAGGTAGAGACAAGGTCACTTGAAGTGGGACAGTTTCCATGATGCTGTTGCTGATTTTGTGTGTTTGCTGTCTTTTTACTGACCTTCATGCAGGACACGGTAAAGAAAAATCAAACAGTTCTAGAAGGTGAAAGGGGAAATTCAATAAAACTTCTTAGCACTTATTATTTTTTTATATTTTGGTGGCAGTTCTTTGCAACCAAGAATTACTTCTCAGACTGTTTAATCCAATTGAACTGGAGCATATTCTAGCTGCATCAGACATAGAGCAGGAACCCACCCTGGAGAAGACACCCGTTCAAGATTAATCAAAATCCATCCATTATCCAACCCGCTGAATCCGAACACAGGGTCACGGGGGTCTGCTGGAGCCAATCCCAGCCAACACAGGGCAGGAACCAATCCCGGGCAGGGTGCCAACCCACCACAGGACACACACAAACACACCCAGGCCAATTTAGAATCGCCAATTCACGTAACCTGCATGTCTTTGGACTGTGGGAGGAAACCAGAGCACCCGGAGGAAACCTACACAGACACGGGGAGAACATGCAAACTGCACGCAAGGAGGACCCGGGAAGCGAACCCGGGTCTCCTAACTACGAGGCAGCAGCGCTACCACTACACCACCCTAATCAAAATCTCAAAATAGAATTTTTGGAAGATTCTAATACTTTCCCTATACTTTTTATACGAGAAAGTAAAGATAACTCTATCAGATTCACATTTAGAAAAGGTGCTATATAAATAAAATGCATTATTATTATTAGAAGTTTTTAAATCTATCCTTCGCTATTTAAAAACCTAACCTATACACATTTTCAGTCGAATTAATGGCTCCTTCTCTCCAAGTAAAGGCGGCAGAGTTGGTGCGTGGGGATCATGCAGTTAAGCAAAAACACTGCTGATTGCGCAGAAAAGCTGAACCATGGATTTTATCTTTTCTGTTTTTTAATATTTAATTGCTCGTGTAATTGTTAGTGCCTTTTGGAATGTTATCTTGTAACACAGCAGTTCAAACCATACGTATTGATTTTCCCAAATGGGGTAGAGGGTGGGGTGTTTGGTGGTCGTTGGGTGTTGTTTCTGTTACCCAAAACTGCTCAATAATTTAATATGCGTAGACACATGATTGTTAAAACTGTTTAGAAATGAATTACTGAGTTATTTCTGCTTTAAAGAAAAAATATGCATGAAGGAAATATGACAAATTGCAATAAATGCACAGCTAATTTTGATTCTTTCTTATTCTTGGTCCATTGGCTCAATGCCTGTAGGTGTCGACCTTCCGCTGCACCAGTTCATGCCACTTGGCTCTGTCTCTTTCTATTATTGTCAGTCTAGCAATATCCTTGCTGGTCCATCATCCAGGTCATCTGCCCACTCACATTGTGGCCTTCCTTTTCAATTTGTGCCAGCCATGCGTCCAAACACAACTATTTTAATGAGCCTGTTCTTTTGATGTGTCCAAATAGAATTATTTTACGGTTGATGGTCTTTTGTACTATGTTCTTTTTGGGACCCACTTTTGTGACCCTTTGTTGCCATCGAATGTTCAGTGCTCTTCTGTAACAGTGAATTTGATGTCTATCTCGTTGTTTGAGGGTCCATGTCTCAGCTGTGTAAAGTAGAACACTGAAAATGCATGACTGAATTACATAGATTTTTGTATCCTGTCTGACATTTTTACTTCTCCAGTATATATTTTAATTGAGTGATTAATTGTATTTATTTAGACTCCAACTGGCTGGCCACATCCTTCGAATGGAGAGAACCATTGGAATCTAAAGATGGGAAGGACGTAGGTACCTCCCGACACCAATGACCTAAAGGTCACCAGCGGAACACTTGGAGAAGAACGTTGGAACAGGACCTGAAGGTGCTAAACATCAGTTAGGACGAAGCCGAGACCTTCACCAAGCACCAGAAATGCTGGAGAACGCTTGTTGCCTGATATGCTATGTAGCATGGGAAGATCTAAAGTAAGTAAACTAATCGAACAACATCCCTAATATCTGTATATATAAAAAATCCATCTGTCTGTCTGTCCGCTTTTCACGAGAGAACTACTTAACGGATTTAGATTGGGTTTATATCTATAATTTGCTTGAACACTCCGGTTGATGTTGCGACTTTTGTCATCGCGCTTAGTATCATAGCTCGCTTGCAGGAGCGATTTATTTGCGCTAATCCGAGACAGCGGCCGAGGGCCAAGAGAAGGGGGATGTGTGACATCATGAGTGGGGAGCTCCTCACTCATGCAGCAGCCTCGGAGCATACCTTGCCTTCAACTAAGCTAGTGAACAAGAGAACTACATAAGCGATCTAGATCGGGTTTTTCCTATAATTTGCCTGAAAATTCTGGTTGATTTTGCGGCTTCTCTCATTGCACTAAGTATCATAGTTCACTTGCATGAGTGATATATTTACACTAATCCGAGACACAGGCTACAGGCCGAGGGGAGGGGGAAGTGTGATATTAGGAGTGGGGAGCTGAGCAGGACCCTCTTCACTCGCGCCAACCTCCGTTCGAGTCGGTCTACCTCTGGCCACGCTTTGTAGCGTACCTTGTCTCCGCTTAGCTAGCGATACCTGTTTGTTTACTGATTTTTAAAGTTTTTCTTGTTTCACTACTATGCGGGCGGAGCTGTGGGGGACAGCTAGTACCTTATATACGAGGTCAAGTCAAGTCAAGTTACAGAGCATGCACTGGTACAGCTTGTTGCTGCACCCACCACACGATGAAACAACTCAGGATCCCAATTGGCAACCCCCCAGGCAGACATGCGGTCCAATCCCACCCTCCGGAAATGACCCTCTATATGCCACAGCCAGGTGTTATGTGGGTGACCCCTTGGCTTGGTCCACAAACTCGGGTCCCCAACAATGAGGGTCCCTTGAGCCGGATCACCCTTGGGGAAATACGACACATGGCCATAGTGCCGTAACTGACGCTTCTTCACAATGCAGGTAATGTGCCTCATTTGGAACTCCATGAGCAAGTGCTCATTCGACACAAAGTCAAACCAACGGTACCCAAGGATTAACCGGGGAGACACAGGACCAAAGGAGTCCAGTCTTCATCTCAGATCACTGGATAGCGTCCATGTCTCGCAACCATATAGCAAAACAGGAAGCACCAGGACTCTAAAGACTTGGACCTTCGTCCTTTTGCATAGATATCCGGAGTGCCACACACCCCTTTCCAGCGACCTCATGACCTCCCATGCTCTCCCAATCCGTCTACTGACTTCATAGGAAGAGTCACCAGAGACATGAATGTCACTGCTAAGGTAAGTAAACCTCTCGATGAGGTCGACACTCTCTCTGCAGACAGACACACTGCTGATGGCCATGCCCAAGAGGTCATTAAAGGCCTGGATGTTGGTTTTTATCAGGACCCTTGCAAGTCCAGACACTCAGACTCCTCACTCAGTCTCTCAAGAGCCCCGATCAGAGCCTCCATTGACTCCACGAAGATCACAGCATCGTCAGCAAAGTCAAGATCTGTGAATCTTTCTTCACCAACAGATCCCCCATTGTTGGTGAAGAAAGATTGGTATATATACGAGGGTATGTCAATAATTATCCATACACTTTTTCTAAAATTTATTAGAATTACAGTGGAGGCATATCATTTTTAGTCCCCTTGGTTTTCGCTTACTCCAGAGCTCCACAACTTTTGTTTTATGCCCTTTGTTCCCCTTGGGATTAATAAAGTATCTATCTATCTATCTATCTATCTATCT
>JANRMT010062823.1:17959482-17970870 GCA_026402145.1 Polypterus bichir lapradei | reverse complement strand
CTATCTATCTATCTATCTATCTATCTATCTATCTATCTATCTATCTAATAAAAGTAAAGTTTTTGGTTGGTCTCTCAGCTGTGCATGTGTCGCTCGTTTCACATGTTGGTCTATGGCAGGGGTCCTCAATCACGGTCCTGGAGGGCCGCAGTGGCTACAGGTTTTTGCTCCAACCCAATTGCTTAATAAGAAGCACCTATTGCTCAAGTAACACTTCTGCTTCACTTTAGTGGTCTCACTCGTTAAAATTTTGAACCTTATTGTTTATTGTAATCTTAAACAGCTGTATTCTTGGTTTTTAATGGCTCCTAATTAGCAATAACAGGCAAATGACAAAAGAAACCAGCATTTCTCCATTTAACTTGTTACTATTTACACCGGTATGTATTTATCATGCACTATTGGGTTTAATTAAATACTTGGAAGGAAGGTGAAGAGAAAAAAATGAAGGACTGAGAATTACTCATCCATTTTATCCTCCAAATCATTTGAATGATATCTTTAAAAAAGGGGAAACATATCTAGGATATGAGAATTACCTGACATGGCAGAGTTAAAGCACTAACAAGCCATAAAATCAAATTATTGGCAAGAATTGCCTTCTAATTAAGCAACTGGGTCAGAACAAAAACCTGCAGCCACTGCGGCCCTCCAGGACTGTGATTGTGGACCCCTGGTCTATGGGAAATCCCCTGTGAGCTCAGTGGTGACATGCATGGGTGTCCTGCTCCTTCTTCATGCTTAATGAACCCTTGTCTGACCATTTGTGATCTTCTCAATCCATTAATAAACACTCTGCCATGATAAAACATTGTCTCTATATTGTGCAGGAAATTTTTCAAAGATTTCGACCTCCTAGTGCTCCTACAGCCCATAAAAAGCAGATCACTGCTCGCTGCTCTTCTTTGATACAGATGGAGAGCAGAGTGACCATGTTTTCTTCTGCAAAATTACAAGAGCAAATAACTGATGATGGTTGTAACTTTTCCACTGTCACCACAGACACCTCAGGGCTCCACATGTGCACAGGGAAAGCAGTACAGCCAGCCCAAACAGAATTATCTCAAAAGTCCACATATTTTTTGAGTTATTATCGTATATACTTAAAATGCTCTAAACTGATTTTGCCACAGTTTCTCACTGGAAAAGTGTATCAAAAGACTTAATTTTAATTTTAACAGTTTCCTTTTGTTACCACCAGGGGGGCGTCTCGACCCCCAAACCTCAGTCACAACCACCCAGGCAACAGTCCCTTTTTTCAAGTAAGTATTTTTATTACACAAAATACCTTCTCACAGATTAGTTTCCCACAAGGCAATCATATTTCCAATTCTTATTCTTTCTTCCTCCACATTTCTCAAGCAAGTGTTGTCCACCAGTCCCAACTCCAACTTAGCTGGGGAAGGAGGAATGCTCCTTTTTAACCCATCCCTGGGAGATCTTCTGGCACACCAGCACTGTAACCTGGATACACTTCTGGAGTCAGGCAGATCTTCCCTCGACAGGGGAGTCTGCACCCAGCAGCTCCATCTGGTGGTACCCAAGGACCCCAACAGGGCTGCCAACCAGAACTCCAACTCCCATGTACGCCTGTGGGTGTCAAAGTGGGAGCCATGCCAGAGTGATGCTGTTACCCAAGTGCACTGGAGGAACGCATGGCTCTGAGAGGCAGTCTCCCTCTGTCCTTCTCCTATAATGGCCTCCTGGCCAGAAAAGGTACCACTACCCAAACCAGCTGGGATGCTCGTCTGTCCACATCCTTCTATAAACTGTAATCCAATCATGCCAGCTGGACCACCTGTTACAATATTGGTAAAAATATCACTGACATATATAAAACTAGCTGTGCTATCCATCTAACATGGACTGACATCTAAATAATCAAAGTAGACCTCAGTGTTAATGTTTGCAGTGCATAGCTATGTCGGCCTTTGAGACGCGACTGCGCTTCTCTCTTAAAACTGAAAGTAAGCGCTTTTTTTTCTTCCCTTCCATGAGCTACTGTCCAGACAACACCCGATACGGGATCCCTTTTATAAGCTGCAGCAAGCCGATACTAAGGTGTCTTCTTCCAGCGAAATGAGGTCATGGGAGGCACGTGCACAGGTGGAAGACAGACAATGCCATCCCAGCCGGTCAATGGCAGTGCTGCCTTTCCACTCTACATGAGACCCGCCGCGACGCTTCCCAGAAGGTGATCATATCGTCAGCGAAGACATCCCTCTGCGCTTTGTAAAAGCTGTTGGAATGCATTAGGTAATGCATGCAGTAATAAAATGTATTGCATTTGTCATTCCAACAGATGGTGCATAAGAAACATTTGTAGTAATAAAATGCATTACTACAAATGTTTGTGATTTGTTATGTTTTGGAATGACATATGCAATGCATATGTCTGTTATATGCCATTTAGAATGGGATTTGTAAAAGCAGTGTTAATGTTTGTGGTGTGCCATCTGTTGGAATAACAAATGCAATGCATTTTACTGCTACAAATATCTGTGATAATCCATCTGTTGAAATGACAAACAAATACACAGACACTTATCCTTTTATTAAGGTGGGGTTACATAAGGCCGAAGAGGAAAATGAAAAATAAAGTGGCAGTTAAATGTCCAGCCATTTGGCTTACTGTGAGCCCAATTACTAGAGCCCATGCACCTTTCCTGCAAGCTCTCAGCAAGAAGTGACCCCCTGTCTCCTTCCCTTATTATCGCATCCCCAGCACTACTTTTTCTGTACAGCCTTCTTATATTCACACAATATGTGTCCCCAAATGGCTCACCTGACTTGACTGAGCTTCATTTCCAGGTACATCTGCCTCCTCATTAGTAAATGGTGCTATATTCAAGGCTGCTTATTTTGACAGCTAACTTTAAATGTTCATGTGCTTTTTTTTTTTAAACAGATAACGTAATTAGTAAGTCTCAATTCTCTCATCTGACATCCTGACGGAAATGTCATTAGAATGCTAAGGCAAGCAGCAGAATACAGAGCATGGCTTTGGCACACCGAGGCGTGAGTGTGGTTAAAAGGCTTATTTATTTTGGTGGTTGGCTTGTGTGTTTTTATCATGGCAGAAGACAATGTTAAGGCAAAGTTGATTCCTTCCTGGCCCTATTTCTGCCTCCCTGACAGCTGCGCTGGGCCTCTCTATATTGATTCTGAGGACCTGGAGGTATGTGACATCATTATAAGTATTGACCTTATCATCCACTGCCCTGCAGCTTCAGTATACTATTCAAGCTCACATAGTTTAATGCCTCCCCAAAGGACACAGGCAATAGTCCATCATCTTGCAATCTGTGTGTTATTTGTTTTACTGACCTCTTATCTCACCTTACTTTCACATGCTGTAATCAGTTGCTAACTTTGTTTTTTCTACTTATGACTATTTGCCTCTCCTTTTCAGCTCCTTGAGTTTTTATTAGCTGGCTTTACTTTAGATTTAACCTAGGAAAGAATAATTAGAGTAACAGACTGAAAACAGATGGAGCTTTCCATAATAACTTGCTATGTGTCATGGGGTTCCATTTATTACTCATAAAGATCATTGACATGACACTAATAAAGCCAGGCATTTAAACTAAATAATCCATCTATGAATAGGAAGAACTGAGTGGGCTTTAAAAGTGGCAATAAATGCCTGCCTATCAACAACCTCATAGTTCCTTATACTATCCAATTCATAGAAATTAGAGCAGAAAGAATCTGGAAAAAGGAAAAGAAGGTATGAATGAAGAAAATCAGTTGGTATGGAGCATTCATCAACTGACCTAAAAGAATACTACAACCAATATATATATAAATATGTGTGTGTGTGTGTGTATTAGAAGTTTTTCTTCACATGGAGAACCACAGACACGTCTAGAAAGTTATCAATTAGTGTACAGTAATCCCTCCTCGATTGCGGAGGTTGCGTTCCAGAATCTCCCACGAAAGGTAAAAATCCTTGAAGTAAAAACCATATGTTCATATGGTTATTTTTATATATTTTAAGCCCTTATAAGCTCTCCCACACTCTAATAAACATTTCCCGCACAGTTATAGAGCATAAACCCTTTATATTCTCTTAGATATTAGGTAAGATTTGTTGAAATTACGTATATAAACACACTGTTTATATACTACGCACAAACATACGTAACGT
Organism: Polypterus bichir lapradei; assembly: GCA_026402145.1. NCBI lineage: Eukaryota > Metazoa > Chordata > Cladistia > Polypteriformes > Polypteridae > Polypterus > Polypterus bichir. The sequence goes on along the minus strand of JANRMT010062823.1, from coordinate 17,966,720 downwards.
ATATCATTGAGGAGTTTTATTTAATACGTAATACAGTTTTAAACACATTGCAATTGATTAGGTAATATAAAAATAAATGAAAAATCTACAACATGTAAATACATAAAACCTAAATGTTATTTTAAAGATATCGAGCGTCTCCGACATCACATATGTTACAGCCATTACGATAGACAGGCCACCAGCAATAAATACATACAATGCAAGAAATTGTATAAAATGTGTGTACAGTTATACTAAACGTACGTACATGTACTAAGTATGTAGAAAATTAGTTATGGGTACTGTGATGGACGTTCTAGAACAGGAAGAAGGGAGAAGAGCAGCTTTTTCAGGACACTGCCTCCCTCGGGACGCTAGGTGGCAGCTCCCCTGGACGGTAACGGTTTCCCGGATTCCCTCAGGGCATCATGGGACATGGAGTCCATTTCCTCAGCCCTGTTGGGTGCTGTGGGTGCCGCCAGGGGGAGCTCACAAAGAACCTGGGGACTCCTACTCTTACTACAACCCGGAAGTACTTCAGAGTCACGAGGACGGAAGCCCGCAGTACTTCCAGGCTACTTGAGGACTGTGGATATGGCGTTTGACTCGGAAAAGAGAAGGAATATAAAAAGGACTATGGGAAACCCAGCAAGCTGAGCCAGAATTGGGAGGTTGCGTGACGAAGCTGTTGGGAGTGGAGTATTGTATTGTGATTATTGTTGTTATTATTATTATTATTATTGAAGAATTGTGGCGAGTATGGTGCTTTGTGCACTGTATTGAAGAAAATAATATTAAAGAATTCTTCTTGGTGTTTTTACAAGTGTGTCTTGGACGTCTGTCTGTTAGGTTTCACAGGGCAACAGCGCCCCTAGCGTCCACAGTACTCACCAACAATGACATGATGACTTGTCCGATAACGATGACATTTACTGCACAACAAAGGAGAGCGTTACAGCTCTTCTAAAGGAGCCTCTTCAGGCGCTGTCGTCGTCTGGAGTTTCTTCTTCCACTGAAGGCTGTCAGGGATGCCAGGGGCGACGACCCGGCCGGGACGCCTTGAGGGACCGGAAGAGGGCGTGCGCCCACTTGGGATCACGTGGGGGCCACCACCCTGGTTGCTTTGGGGGCCACGGGTTAAGGGCTTGGAAGCCCAACCCTGTAGGGGCCCGTGGTCACCGCCAGGGGGCGCCCCGATGCCTTGGGAGCCCTGGACCTCAGCACTTCCGCCACACCAGGAAGTGCTGGGGGGAAGAGAAGCAGGGACACCCGGAGTGCTTCCGGGAAGACAGCGGGCACTTCCGCCACACTGGGGCGTGTCGGCGGGTGATTGCCGGGGAGCACCTGGAGCACATCCGGGTGTGGATAAAAGGGGCCGCCTCCCTTCATTCGAGGCTGGAGTTGGGTGGAAGCAGGACAAGGCAGAAGGAGAGAGAGTGGAGGCGGTCCGAAGAAAGGCAAGGTGTTGTTTGGCCAGGACTTTGGGGACTGAAGGGGTTGTGTGCACTGACTTTGTAAATAGTAGTTTGTAAAATAAACGTGTGGTGGTGGATTACAACATGTCTGCCATTACAAAATGTCCGGGCCATTTCCACTAGGCGTACTAGGCGGTGTTTTGCGGGTAAGGAACATTGTGAAGGGCAGTGGCTGGTGCTGCTTATTCATTTGTATAACAAGGTTTTTACACACTTCCGTGGCGCCGTCAAGAGCATTTTTAAATTGCAAAGAACAAATCATTTGCGGGTCCCATTCTTCAACCGATGTCTGGAGATACAATACAATACAATTTATTTTTGTATAGCCCAGAATCACACAGGAAGTGCCGCAATGGGCTTTAACAGGCCCTGCCTCTTGACAGCCCCCCAGCCTTGACTCTCTAAGTAGACAAGGAAAAACTCCAAAAAAAAACCCAGTAGGGAAACAATGGCAGAAACCTCAGGAAAGGCAGTTCAAAGAGAGACCCCTTACCAGGTAGGTTGGGCATGCAGCAGGTGTCAAAAGAAGGGGGTCAATACAATACAATACAACACAATACACAGAACAAAACAAATCCTCAATACAGTATAAAAATAAAAATTTTAGAAGTACGTAGAATTTAACGCAGAAGTATGCAGAATTTAACAGTAGATGATATCACATAATATGATTTGGATTTGTTTAGAATCCTGGGGACCTCATCCATCAAGCTGCCTCCCCCATTTGGCCATTGCACGGCTGAAACAGTGTTGGGCCAGCCAATCCGATGAAAGGACCCCTCTTTTTCCATTTGTAGAATGGTCGCGAGACGCTCAAGAGTTAGGCCGGCGTCTTCATCCTCCTGTGCTGGGTCATCTTGTTCTTCCTCGCTCCCTTCCTTCTACATATCCAACACTTTTACTTTTTTGGCAATCGTTAGCATCTTCAGTTGGCACTTGGGCACGGCTCCGGAAGCAGTAGCAGGAGCAGATCGTTTTGTAGACATAACGAAGGGCTTGACTACTGTATGCACAATGAAACACGTTGATGCTGAACGAGCGAGACGAGATGTCGGCTAACGCAAACTGAAATCGAATTCTGCGCTCTCTGTCGTTGAGCCAATCAGCACCCAGTAACTTAACAATTTCAATTTCAACTTTATTTCTATAGCACATTTAAAACAACATAGGAATGCTGTGGTCAAAGTGCTTTACAATAATAGAATAAAAGAAAAACATACAATTAACATGAATAACATAAATAGAAATAAAATAAATGAACATAAATAAAATAAATAGAAGTAATGTTACATGATCACAATGAGGAAACCATCAGTATTACTGAAGGTCACGGAATGCAAGTGAATAGAAATGAGTCTTTAATCTCATTTTGAATTGTAGACGACTCCTTTATGTGATGAGGTAAAGAGTTCCACAGGCGAAGAGCAGCAGCTGCACAAGCCCTGTCTGTCCCCTTTAGTTTGACATTCGGTACGAGGGACAACAAGAGACAACTGACCAGAAGATCTAAGCACTCTAGATGGCTGGTGTAAAGCACACAATTCAGATAAATAGGCAGGAGCGAGCCCATGTAAAGATTTAAAAACTAGGAACAAGATTTTAAAATCAATTCGAAAACTGACAGGCAGCCAGTGTAAAGAAGCTAATATTGGAGAGACAGAGTCAGACTTTCTTGCCCCAACCAGAAAGCGAGCGGCAGCATTTTGGACCAACTGTAACCTGCGTATCAGAGATTTGCTAATCCCAGAATACAGCGAGTTGCAGTAATCAAGGCAAGAAAAGATAAAAGCATGAGTCGCTTTCTCAAGATCCCTAGAAGATAATAAAGGCTTGATCTTACCTAATAGACGAAGCTGGAAAAACTCTTGACTACAGAATTAACTTGTTTCTCAAAAGAGAGGTTACTGTCAAAAATAACACCAAGATTGCAGACTTGAGGTTTTCAAAAGACAGAGAAACAGCCGAGACGTCCAAGACCAGTTTGGGCTTTAGCTGATGGATATAAGCACCTCCATTTTATTTTGATTCAGATAAAGAAAATTATTAGCCATCCAGGATCTTAGTTCAGAAAGACAGTTGTGCAGTTGATTTATTGCAGAGTTGCTGACGGGAATATAAACCTGAGTATCATCAGCATAGCAGTGAAAAGAAATGTTAAATTTCCTAAAAATACCTCCAATAGGGTGAAGGTATATAGAGAATAAAACAGGACCCAAAATGGATCCCCGAGGAACACCACATTTAAGACTGCATGCTCTGATTGGTTAGCTTCTCAGCCATCCGCCAATAGCGTCCCTTGTATGAAATCAACTGGGCAAACCAACTGAGGAAGCATATACCAGAAATAAAAAGACCCATTGTCCGCAGAAATCTGTGAAGCAGCGAAAAAATCTGCGATATATATTTAGATATGCTTACATATAAAATCCACGATATATATTTAGATATGCTTACATATAAAATCCACGATATATATTTAGATATGCTTACATATAAAATTCGCTGCGAAAGTCGAACTGCAATATAGCGAGGGATTACTGTAATAGACATTTGGACTTTAGGGACCCTGAAAACTCGGCTTGATGTTATTTTAGAAGAATTAAGTGGACAGGACAGGCGAGTTTTGTTGGACTGAACGGCCTATTCCTGTGATTGGTCTTATTTGCTGAAATATTAAAACCTGCTATCTTCTATGTTTTTCCTTGGATAATCAAAAATATTGACTTTTTTCAAGTGAACGTAAGACGTTGAAGTTCTGAAACTTGCAAGAACTTATTCCACTTGAACCAGTTGCGTTCATTTATTGGTTTTAAACATTTCAAATACTATGCCATGCTTTCAAGCAACACACTCAACCAAAGATCCTTCCACGTTTTGGTCTTGATTCTTGGTTCTAAGGCAGCACCACATTTGTGTAATGCAGATGTCCACATTTTTGAAAAAAAGACTCTCCTCTCCAAGAGTGGCGTTTGGGGGTGACCTAAGTGGGGCCCCCACTTTTGAGGTCCACATATCCCATTCGAGTGGATTTGTCAAGTTATATTCTCCAGTATATATATATTTGAGATGCTTCTAAGAGGAACCCTTTTAAAATCCCTCTTCAAGGTCAAATTCCTTTCATGTACGTCTTTGAAATCATTCCATAGTCCGAATATTAATGCACAAAATCATGATAACCAGCTGACATGACATCAACGTGAGTTATGACTATGACGTCCTACATATCGAGACTCAGAATATACTTGCAATTAGGGGTCTTTTTCTAGAAGAGGTCCTGCTAATTTCGGCATGACACCGCATTGCATTTCGCACTGTCGTGGTATTGTCATGAATTATGAATTGCACTTTTTAATAGATCATATCGTTAGATTTTGATAAAGTCTGTGTGTTATCTTGCAAAAATTTAGCTGAATACTGTAATGAGAAAATCCGGTGTATGTTGACATTAGTTTTATTAAATTTGCGTGCAAGTTTATACAGTCCACACATACTGGTAACAGCTGTGATATATGGCCGGCCATTCATCCCGGCCAATACCCCCAGGCCACCAGATGGATCCCTTCCTACAGCATGGAGGTGCCCCGAATTCCAGCAGGGCATCATGGACATTGGAGTTTTCCTGTACAGCCCTGCTGGATAACGTCGGGGCCGCCAGGGGACGCTGCAGGGAGGCTCAGAGACTTGTATTTTCCCTACAGCCAGGAAGTACGTCCCAGTCACATGGACAGAGGAAATGACATTCTTCCGGGTTGATGAAGAGGAGTTTGTACCTGACCCAGAAGTGCTGGATAATTACATGGAATGAGGGCTCAGAAGCACTTCCGGGTCATGGACTATAAAGGACTGTGGGAAATCCCAGATGGATGAGCTGAGTTGGGAGGAAGGGAACAACGCATCTGGGAGAGGAGGATTGATTATTGTTTATCGTTTATTGTTTATTGATTTATGAGTATTGTGGAGTGGAGGGTGCTTTGTGCACTGTATAGTTCAGCCCTGGACCCCCCCCCCCCCCCATACATCCCTAAAGCCACCTCTTCTCCTCTCCCGCCGGCCTACAGCCCGGAGTGAACAAGTGTGCCCTGTGGTGGACTGGTACCCTGCCAAGGGCTGATTCTTGTCTTGTGGCTGATGATGAGGGCAACCTATTATTGGGTTAATTGGATGGAGTGATGCATTATAATACAGAATCACTGCGCCATTGCCTTGTAGTGAACTCACCCTCAGTTGGGAAAAGAGAGAAAAGTTGATTAAACCCAGAAGTCATTCACTTGTATCCCTGTGGCATGCTGAACAGAGCTGTCCAAGCGTGGCATACATGAATGATAGTATTTGGGGGTCCACATTAATGACAAGCTGGACCTGAAAAGTTATGCAAAGGAAAAAAAGGCAGAACAGACCTGTTTTACAAAGGAGACTGTAGGATGTGCAGCATTGTTCATAATGGCCATCAGATGATATGATATAACACTGAGGATTTTAACCCATGGATTATTCAGCATAGCTCTGTCAGGAAAGGCTACTTGCATTCCTTCATACCTACAGCAATACGCCTTTATAGTGCCTCATGGGACTGCTCTTTAAACCTTTAGCCAAGTCAGAAAGTTTTCTTCTTTTTTGCAATTCTTGGGGTTGCTAAAGTCATTTACAGTAAGTATGGATTAATTATTTTGACATGTTAAAATAAAAGTATGTTAAGCATACACAATTTACTATATTTAAGGAAGAATTTATTTAGGTGGAAAAAACTAGACATAAAATTTAATTAAATACTGGTTTATTTTTGAGTCTGTCTATCTATTTTATAGTACCTTTCATATGCAGTATGTAGTGCCTCTTTATCTATCTATCGTCACACATGTGTGCATGGGAGGCAACTAAAGGGCTCAATTCAAGGTAATTCCACTCCAGAACAGGGGATGACAGGATGCGCTAACCCTTTCTCTTTTCATCAGCAGACAGACCATTGGAAATTTTTCCTGTATTCAATAATGTCACTTCCGGTTCCGGCCCAGAGGACGCCACTTCTGGTTCCCAGTCCCAATGACATCACTTCCCCTACCTGACTATAAAGCTGCCATGTTTCCCTCTCTGTTTGTTTATTTTGTGGACTGAGATCAGTTAAGACCAGTTAATATGAACCAAACCTTCATCTTTGGCAGCCATACTTCAAGTATACAGGTGGCTGCCCCAAGACCTTCTCCTGTGCTGTCTCAATTCTTTCACACTATCTATCTATCTATCTATCTATCTATCTATCTATCTATCTATCACTTATATAGTGCCTCTCATCTATTATATAGTACCTTTCATATCTATTTATTATATAGTGCCTTTCATATCTATCTATCTATCTATGTATTATATGGTGCCTCTCATCCATTCATCTATCACTTATATAGTGTCTTTCATGTCTGTCTACCTTTATATATACTGTACACTGTATATATGTATATACACATATGTATGTATGTACGGAGGCAGGGCCAGTGCCACCATAAAGGCGAATTAGGCATTCGTCTAGGGGGCAAATCATAAAGGGGGTGAAAATTCCAGCTGCACGTGCTAGCTACTGAACAGTCGGGTGGTGCACTACTAAGCTTGGCCTAGGGCACAAAACAATCTAGCACCGGCACTGTATGGAGGGATACCTATCAGCCCATCCACATCACACACTCTATATCTATTTATCTACAATATGTATTGTAAATAGATAGATAGATAGATAAATGAAAGACACTATATAATAGATAGATAGATAGATAGATAGATAGATAGATAGAT
>JANRMT010062823.1:17929711-17959472 GCA_026402145.1 Polypterus bichir lapradei | reverse complement strand
ATAGATAGATAGATAGATAGATAGATAGATAGATAGATAGATAGATATGAAAGACACTATATGATAGACACACAGATCGAAAAGGTCCCACACTACATTTACTTAGCTGACTGACTTTCAACATGTAAGATATAATTTGTTAGATTTCTTTTCCATTTGGAACACAGATAGGTGAAGTGACTTGCTCAGGGTCACACAGAGTCAGTGTGTGAGGCACCAAAGCCTTCACCACTACGCCACACTGTAATGAATGTAAAATAAGAAGAAACGAACGAAATATTAAAGACAGAAGTATGCATGGAATGCACTATATAACTTACATATTTTTTCACATGACAGATAGATAGACAGATAGATAGATATAGAAAATAAACACCACATTAGAAAATAAACACTACATAATTGCTAGATATATAGAACGCTTCCTGTAAAAGATAGATATTTAGATGTAAAATGCACTATATGATAGACCGATGTGAACGGCACTATTAAAGTTTGATAGAAGTGAAATGCACTTTGTAATCGCGACATATATAAAAGGCTTTATATCATTGATAGGCATACTGCACCTTTACAGAAAGTTAAATCCAAAAATATTTTGAGGGTTTAATTTGTCTCGTGAATATTTTCTTTAACAATGAAATGCTTTAAAAATGAACAGTGCTGCTTTTAAACAGGCAGAATAATAAAACGCAAATAGATGTATTAATGGATGGTTGCCTATCACTCTACTCAGACCCCTTTCTGGTGTTGATTAGCAATTGGACAAGAAGGACATGTTCCCTTTTGAATATAGCACTCTCCGGTCAAACCAAGACAAATTGCCAAGGTAGGTTCAGATGCCTGACTTAGACTGTTGGCTCCATCCACAGGTAGGCTTATGATACAGTATTGGGGAAAAAAGCAGCAGTACATTCGCCTCCCTTGGGAAAGTCATAATATCCTATTTGTAAAGTAAAAATAAACCTTTCCGTGATTACCTGTTTGCTCACAAAAAAAAAAAAAAAAAAAAAAAAATGCAGACGACCCCAGATAAATGAAGAGAAGAGCGTGCGGTGGCTCGTGCGTCTCCGTTCCTCTGAAGAATTACTGCCGAATTTGAAATTCCTTGGAGATCGCGCTTTGTTTGTCGGTTTGCAAGCTGCATAACAAGCTTTCCTCATTTGATAAGCACAACCTGGAACGTTTGCTGTGATCTGACGAGGCTGCGGAGAAGACGCTTTGAGCAAATGCCAACGCTGCAGTCGGCAAAACTCAAAACTAACGGGACGCGCACATGAAACTGCCGCGCGGGTCTTGAGCCGCATCCCCAAGCACACAAAGATCTGTAGGAAGAATATGAGAATGCAGATTGTTAGTTCGGCCCGGAGGGATTCTTTAACTATACGCGTTATTGACCCGTTTAATCCGGATCGTTGAGGTGAAAGGGTGCATGGGGACGGAATTCATCCCGGCAGCTTCTGCTACAAGACAGATGGATGTGACATCTGCGGCTTATTTATAAAGTGGCGTGTAATTTTAAATGTCCAACTTCTTAACCGCCTTTCACGGCCGTGACTTTTTTCTTATTGTCTTTTTTCCTGCCAGAACTTAAACTTACTTGATCTACCTGCTGATTATTCAGTTTCAAATGTGCAGGTTTTGTCTGAGTTTATTACTGTCCCCAATAAAGGTGGATGACTTCTTTTTTAATGTATACTCACATTTTGTTTCACGCTGAACTGATCTGTTTTTCTTTCATTTTATCATTAGCATAATTAGAGCTTTTCTCTGTTCTCACAACATGAGCTTTACTGTTATTATTATTATTACTTATCCATTAGTCATTTAATTTAATACAGCATGAACCACTCAGACATGATTCAAGGACTTACAAGACAGCCTCAATCTCTCTCTCTCTCACACACACACACACACAAATACACACACACATAAGTCCGCCCATCCATTTTTACGCCGTTTAATCTAAAAATGTGGTCTACAAATTCGGTCCTGGGGACCCCCCGTAACTGCAAGTTTTTGGTCCAACCAACCTCTGTTTTAATTGGACTCCTGGCCTAATGAAGTGAGTTGTCATGTCCCAGTTTTCATGTTTTGGTGGCAATAAAAAAATTTAAAAACAGAGATTGTATGTACGGAGCCAATAAAGCAGGGGTGTCAAACTCTGGGCTTGGAGGGCTGCAGTGGCTGCAGGTTTTCATTCTGACTCTTTTCCTAATCAATGACCAGTTTTCACTGCTAATTAACTTCTTTTCCCTTCATTTCAATAGCCCTGATTGTAAGGATTCAGTCCCCTGAATTTATTCCTTTTTTCATTAAATGGCAGCCGAAATGAAATGAAATGTGAAATGAGCTAACAGATGACCAGCTAAACCAATTTCACTCCAACCAATCTCTTAATGAGAAGCTGATTCTTGCTGATAATTAAACCCGTTATTTAATTCAATGGCTTTTTGCTGCTCTCTTTCTGCCACCGCAGACATTTCCAAAACTGTTGATTTTTTTTTGTTTTTTTCTAAGAACACTGTCAAAATGTTTTGGTGACCTGAGCAATCAACCTTACCAAGACCATCACCTTTCTTTATTTTAAGATAATCTGTGATTGGCACAGGTAAGATGGTTGTGTGGCAGCTTGTTTTGCATTTTATTACACTTTGGCTGCTAATTAAGGAAAAAGAAACAACTAAGGGGCCTGATTCCAGTTAATTAGCAGCAAAAACTGGTCACTAATGAAGAAGATGGTTAGAATGAAAACCTGCAGCCACTGCGGCCCTCCAGGACTGGAGTTCAACACCCGTGCAATAAAGGGACTTGAGGAAAAAATAAAGTTTATTCTCGTGTAAGACTTCAAACTATCTCGAACTTTTTTACCTGCGCACAAGAACATTTTGCATGCTCACAAGATTTTTTTGCGTGCGCTTTTATTATTATTATTACCAGTATTTATCTCCATAATAATTATGTTTATTTTATTTTACACCATTCAAATGATAAAAATAATCATATAGATCAGCTCAACTAAAAGATTCGTTAGGCTTGTCAACTTTAACTGTTTTATTGTGTAGCCTATTGGAAAAGTCGTGCGTGTGCAAAACAATCTCGTGTGCATAGGAAACTTTCTCGTGCCTATGATAAATAACTTTTTTTTTGCTCATGTCCTTTGACAGGCTCCGTATATATAGGTATGATGATATCATAATATATATCTATCTAGGACACGCTGGAGGGACTTTGTCTCTTGGCTGGCCTGGGAATACCTCGGAATTACCCCGGAAGAGCTAGAAGAAGTGGCCGGGGAGAGGGAAGTCTTTGTATCTCTGCTTAAGCTGCTGCCCCGACGACCTGATCTCGGGTAAGCAGAAGAGGATGGATGGATGGGTATCTATGTATTATTACAAAAAAAATCCTGAAACAAGACGAGACTTTTTAGCCTGGGACGAGACGTGACTATTTCAAAGAGATACTTTCATGTCCTGTGAGACAAGACTTTGTGCCAAGAAATTTAACCAGGCCCAAGGCCGGAAATAAAAGACAAAGCGTAGATGACAAAGTAGAACGTCGTAAAGAATTCAAAACCGTTGGCATGATACACATGCAGAGCAGGTTAGAGATTATGAGAGTACTAAAATTCAAAAGTCTCAAAAAAATGATAGTAAAGATCGCATTAGTGCAAACAAACGGAACTTATTACTCCGTGAAATAATGGAACAGCCTTGGGTTTTGGTTGGCGACCGAAGCGAACAGGCCCCTTAGTATTTTTTAAATGTTTAACAATATTGTCATTCAATGTTCATTCTGCTTTTACAGGTGTTCTTGTTATTTAATCTATTTTTTACTAATTAAGGGGTGTTATCCAATTAATAACACGGGAAAGGTGCATCTGCCCTAACTGATATAAACACAAGGCGAGTTTAAAAATGAACGTAGGCGTTGGGAGGTGGAGTGGGGGGCTTCAGTAGCTTAAGCCCTTGATCGCAAGAACCCCACTCCGATCTTTCAATGTAATTGACTCTTGGATGAAGTAAGTAAAAAATGTGAAATGCTCCAACTTAACACTAGAATTACCAGGGCCTACGAAAAAACTCGTAGATCCGGCCCACCTTAAATCTGTTCACACCTCTCTGTCAGCGTCTTTTGTCCTGTAAATGTGCTGATAAAGACAAGCAACAAACAGCCTGCTATTCTATCCCCCCACCGCTGCAGAACGTGCACAGACTTCTCCCAGCTCATGCCTTGATTATCTGGGAGTGAAGTGCTGGAGTTTTAGAGCGGAAATAATAGATCATTATTTGGAACACATACATTTCATGTGTGTTCCATTTCTACAATAATCTGTGTAAACACATTGTTAAAACAGAAACATTTTTCATATTTTAGTAGTAAATTACCAAATATTGGCATAAACTATATATAATGTGTGAAGCCTGAAGTCCAAAGATCAAATAAACACTTTCACAAAAGGTTCAAGGAAAAGACAACGGCTTCTGTGGCCCAGCGCTGAGTTGCTGACTTGTAATCAAGAGTCCCCGGTTCGATCCCGACTGTCTCCTATATTTGCCGTTTTCAGTAGTGAGCTGCTCTTATTGTTAATATTATACAATACACACATACATTTGGTTTGCGCCTGTAACAGCCGATATACATTTATAGGACTTGTAAAAGTTACCGTTTTTTTTCACTTTTATTCTCTCAGTCACGATCATGATACATACTACCGCCTTAGGGATCTGACGCTGTTACTTTTTATTTTAAACTGGGAGTAACTGTAGATGTGAGTAGTGTTTTGAGGCAATGGAACTGGACATTCTCTGATCTGGAGGGATAAAAGCAGACTCACAAACACTGATGAATCTGCCTTCTTCATATCTCACTGTCATTTGATTTTTTTTATTCAGTTTTATTGAGTGTTCCTGCTCACGCTGAATTAGTATGCACCTCATGGTCTATGAAAAACAGAGACATAGGTGCTGTATATAAGATATTTGGAATTATTCATTTTATGACCCGTATAGTACATTTCTGAAAACATTATGGCACAAATGTAACATTATTCATATTATTCATACTCATTCGCATAACATATTGTGGTTGTAATCAGTGACCACGTGTTTTTTTTAATTAAAGAGCAGTAAAAAAAAAAGCAGTGCAAGATAAAAAATGCAAGGTGGAGAGTGCGAGGCAGGTATAACAGACAATAATATTGTATAATATTAATGTTTACCCCCCCTGGATTGAATTGAAGAGTCGCATAGTGTGAGGTCTCCTCAGTCTATCAGTGGAGCAGGACGGTGACAGCAGTCTGTCGCTGAAGCTGCTCCTCTGTCTGGAGATGATCCTGTTCAGTGGATGCAGTGGATTCTCCATGATTGACAGGAGTCTGCTCAGCGCCCGTCACTTTGCCACGGATGTCAAACTGTCAGGCTCCGTGCCTGCAAGAGAGCCTGCCTTCCTCACCAGTTTGTCCAGGCGTGAGGCGTCCCTCTTCTTTATGCTGCCTCCCCAGCACACCACCGTGTAGAAGAGGGCGCTCGCCACAACCGTCTGATAGAACATCTGCAGCATCTTATTACAGATGTTGAAGGACGCCAGCCTTCTAAGGAAGTATAGTCGGCTCTGTCCTCTCTCGCACAGAGCATCAGTATTGGAAGTCCAGTCCAATTAATCATCCAGCTGCACTCCCAAGTATTTATAGGTCTGCACCCTCTGCACACAGTCACCTCTGATGATCACGGGGGTCCATGAGGGGCCTGGGCCTCCTAAAATCCACCACCAGCTCCTTGGTTTTGCTGGTGTTCAGGTGTAGGTGGTTTGAGTTGCACCATTTAACAAAGTCCTTGATTAGGTTCCTATACTCCTCCTCCTGCCCACTCCTGATGCAGCCCACGATAGCAGTGTCGTCAGTGAACTTTTGCACGTGGCAGGACTCCGAGTTGTATTGGAAGTCCGATGTATGTTGGCTGAACAGGACCAGAGAAAGTTCAGTCCCCTGCGGCGCTCCTGTGCCGCTGACCACAATGTCAGACCTGCAGTTCCCGAGACGCACATACTGAGGTCTGTCTGTAAGATAGTCCATGATCCATGCCACTAGGTGTGAATCTACTCCCATCTCTGTCAGCTTCTCCCTGAGGAGCAGAGGTTGGATAGTGTTGAAGGCGCTAGAGAAGTCCAGAAACATAATTCTTACTACACCACTGCCTCTGTCCAAGTGGGAAAGGGATCGGTGTAGCATGTAGATGATGGCATCCTCCACTCCCACCTTCTCCTGGTATGCGAACTGCAGAGGGTCGAGGGCGTGGCGGACCTGTGGTGCAGCAGCAGCCGCTCCGTGGTCTTCACCACATATGATGTCAGTGTGAAGTCATTCAGCTCACCAGGACGTGATACCTTTGGGACTAGGGTGATGCAAGATGTTTTCTAAAGCCTCGGGACTCTTCCCCTGTTCCAGGCTCAGGTTGAAGATGTGCTGTAGAGGACTCCCCAGCTCCAACGCACAGGCCTTTAAGAACAATGCAAATCTGTAACCTGCAATGGCTTGTGGTGCATGTCCACAGCAATACACTTAGTGTAGTCAGCAGGATTTTCACTGTGGGTGTGCGTGTAGTGCCTTGCAGAATGGTGGGGACTAAGAGGAGAATTCAGCTGAAGTCACCAGAAAGCACTCCACTTGCAGTTTTCAGAAGTGCTATCTTCTCAGCCATAGCCAAGAGTTCTCTTATTAGCTCAAGCTGACAAGTGACTTCTTCTGAGAGCCAGAGGTCACAGCTTCACAGCTGACCACTGGCAGTTACTACAGCGTAAAATCAGAGATGACTTGTGAAGTGAGTTCACAACTACACAGCTGTGTGTTAGAGAGATGACTTAGGAGAAGAGGAACAAGACTTGAAAGGAGCTCTGAGGTGTGTGTCATCAATAGACAGGCACTCAAGCCAGGGTTGATTCCTGCCATGTGTCTAATGCTACCAACAGGGGTTATGGCAGATGAAGAACAGATACAGTAGATGATTGGGTGTTTTGCTTTTTAAACTCATAAAAATGTAATAAAACAAGCATAGTACAGTGATCCCCCACCTATCGCAGAAGTTACGTTCCAGAACCATCAGCGATAGGTGAAAATCCGCGATATACAAAGACCATATAAGTAACCATTTTTTTAATAGTTTAAGCCTTAAAATACCCCTCCCTCATGCTTTAAACACATGTAAACTTATTAAAACAAACTTTGTAAACACATATGATATGTGGATGTCGGCTAAGGATATTAGTAACATAATAATAATAATAATATAATAATATAATAATAATAATGTAGCGTACCGTTGATTCATTCAAGCCATAATGGCGAGCGATGTCCGCGCAACGCTTTCCTTCCCGAAGCATATCCAGGAGTTTTACCTTCTCCTGAATGGTCAAGGTCTTCCTCTGATGCTTAGGCTCGCTACTACCAGAAGGCTTAAAAGATTCAGGACGCTTGGGAGCCATCGTAGGGCTTAAAACAAAACAATGAGTTCACAAAAAGTTTGCTCACAACAATCAAGGACCACAAGCAATGTACGCAATACGCAGAGAACTGAGATGCGTCGGGGACCCACGCTCACTGTTCTTGCGAGATTACACCATGTTAGCAGCAGCCAATCAGAGCCCAAGAGAATGAAAGTCCTGCTCTGATTGGTTGAGTCTCCTTTTTCAGCAAATAACAGGCCTTGTAGGAAATCATCTGGGTACTGTAACACGAAACTCTTTGCCTACTGTAGTACACAATGTATGTATATTTAATGATTTACTGTATTGCTTAAATGTTAGATATTTTCCCAGAGAAAAATCTGAAATCACAGACTGATCCAACTCATCATGGCAACTTCTAATGTGACCCATGTGCCTGTATACACTCCCGAGAACGTATGGCTGTGCTCCTGATCAGAAGACGAATGGTGAACTCGGGGATCTCCTCCCAGACTTGGATGAGGGTATCAGCGAGCTCCTGGACAGTCTGTGGCATTAGTTGTAGGACTTGGGCCAGTCAATGGCATCAGTGCCTTCATCATTCTACACACTCTGGCCACATGAGGCCGGGCATTCTCCTGCACCAGGAGGAATCCAGGGCCTACTGCACCATTGTAAGGTCTGATGATGGCTCTGAGGATTTTATCCCATAGTACTTAACAGCACTCAGGGTACTGTTGCCTAACATGTGGAGGTCTGTGTGACCCTCCAAGGATATGTCTCCCCAGACCATCACTGACCCACTGCCAAACCAGTCATGCTGGATGATGTTGCAGGCTGTATAACCTTCACCACGGTATCTCCAGACTCTTCACGTTTGTCACATGTGCTCAGTCTGAGCTTGCTGTCATCTGTGAGGAGAATGGGGCCCAATGGCGGAGCTGCCAATTGTGTACCGCCATGGCCAAAAGTTTTGAGAATGAGACAAATATTAATTTTCACTAAGTTTGCTGCTTCAGTGTTTTTAGATCTTTGTTTCAGATGTTTCTATGGTGTACTGAAGTAGAATTACAAGCATTTCACAAGTTTCAAAGCCTTTTATTGACAATGACATTAAGTTTATGCGCAGAGTCAATCTGTGACTCTGGTGGCCCATGAGTGGTCCACCAGAGTCCATGAGTGGTGGCCCTTCTTTCTTTTTCAGGATCTCTACAATTCATCCTGGCATGATGGCAATCAACTTCTGGGCCAAATCCTGACAGATGGCAGCCCATTCTTGCAGAATCAATGCTTGGAGTTTGTCAGAATTGGGGGGTTTTTTGTTTGTCCACCCGTCTCTTGAGGATTGACCAAAAGTTCTCAATGGGATTAAGGTCTGGGGAGTTTCCTGACCATGGACCCAAAATTTCAATGTTTTGTTCCCTGAGCCACTTTGTTATCACTTTTGCCTTATGGCCCAGTGCTCCGTCATGCAGGAAAAAGTTGGTCACCAAACTGTTCTTGGATGGTTGGGAGAAGTTGCTCTTTTCTCTTTGACTCTTTGCATAAACTTCATGTCATTGTCAATAAAAGCCTTTGAAACTTATGAAATGCTTGTAATTCTACTTGAGTATACCACAGAAACATCTGACAAAAAGATCTATAAAAAGTGAAGCAGCAAACTTTGTGAAAATTAATATTTGTGTCATTCTCAAAACTTTTGACCATGGCTGTATTCTCTGGTGAATGCCAATTGAGCTGTATGATGATGTGCTGTCAGCACAGGTCCTACTAGATGACATTGGGCCCTCATGCCACTCTCATGGTGTCTGTTTGTGACAGTTTAGTCAGAAAACTTGCGCACCAGTAACCAGCTGGAGGTCATTTTGTAGGACGCTGGCAGTGCTCCTCTTGTTCCTCCTCCCGCAAAGTAGGAGATACTGGTCCTGCTGCTGGGTTGATGACCTTCTACGTCTCTGTCCTGCTCCCCTCGTGTAATGGCCTGTCTCCTGGTATCTTCTCCATGCTCTTGAGACTGTGTTGGGAGACACGGCAAACCTTCTTGCAACAGTATGTATGGATGTACCATCCTGGAAGAGCTGAACTATGTGAACAAATTGAGTCGACAGCAGGTACCACCTCATGCTACCAGTAGTGACAAAAACACTAGCTGAATGCAAAACTAGAGAAGAATCAGTCAGGAACGTCTGTGGCCACCATTTTGTTTGTGGGCGGTGTCTTGCAGTTGCCTCTCCAGGGGCCTTATGTATAAATGGTGCGTACGAACAAAAATGTTGTGTACTCCTGCTTCCACACTCACATCGCGATGTATAAAAACTAAACTTGGTGTAGAGCCATGCACATTTTCACTGCAGCTAAATCCTTGGTGTGCGCAAGTTCTCTACTCGGTTTTGCAAACTGGCGGCACCCAGCGTCAGAGCAGTGCTACTGTTCCTGTGTGGTTTCCCTTTCTTTTTTAGATCTACATCCCTGACGCGGCTTTATAAATACACTGAAATTAACCACATATTGTTTATTAGTTTAAGGCATCTGATTGTAATTAACCTGTAACAATATAATGGTCCACAGAATGGCCAAACTATTCTAAATACCATAACTGCTTTAGCGTTGTTACTCTCACTGCACCTTCTTCTTCTTCTTTCAGCTGCTCCCGTTAGGGGTTGCCACAGCGGATCATCTTTTTCTATATTACTCTCACTGCACCGCTCAGAGTATTTACTGTATATTACTGTATCTGAGTGTGGAATCACAGCATTACAGCAGAAGATTGGAAAGAGACAAGACTAGTACAAGCTGCCTCAGCCATGCACTATTTGAACTGCTCCCGTATGGCAAACGCTTCAGAGCCTTTCCCGTACGGACCTCGCGGTTCAGAAAGAGTTTCATCCCAAGAGCTATAAACGCACTCTATCAGTCCATCAAGTACTCCTTGTAGAACTGTTTGTACTTATAAGTACAATCACCTCACTCCAAACTTGCGATACAGTTATAATAGTTCACAACCTGAGCCACTTTATAAAACGCCTACTTATATATGATGATGATATCATTTTTAAGATGAAATGCAGCAAAATATGTTTATTACATTATATAGATAAAATGTACAACTTCCTTTTATTTGTTTATATCACTGTTTAATAGAATGTTTTTTCTTGCCTCCACTTGGTATTCGCTGAAATTCTTCTATTTTCCCTCGTACTTTTGCCATTGCCTTTTCACAGAATGCTGAACTTAAGGGCTATTTATATTGATTTGCATATTCAAAGAGGCGTAATTCTGGGAGGAGTTAGGGAGTGGCAGTAGGTGCATGCATGTGCATTACTTTTCACGCTGACTGGGATTTATGGAGCGGAAGAACGTGGAAGTTGGCAAATGCACAGATTTATGCAGCTGGATTTTTTTGTGCGTACGCACATTTCCGCTTTTGCCCATACACCATGTTTTAGTGTGAATTCTACGCAAGGCATTATGCATGATGCCCCAGGTCACCTGTTGTCATTTTCATTCGCACCAAAACAGGTGACGTTGGTTCACAATCACTTGTGCTTCCTAACTGGACAGACTGATATCCCTAAAGCTTCATTGAATTGGTGTTAGACTGGGAAGATTAATTGTGCTCTTGATTTTGTTGAGCGGTGTATTTCTTATGTGCGGTTAAAAAAGGGTCTTACTAATATTTGTTTGGACCACTGATTAGCTGTATGAAAAAAAAGCTTCCACAGACTTCCTTGCTGAATTTATCATGGAAAATTATCACAGGCAGGGAATTCCTGAGCATTTAATAAGCTCACAGCTGCCTTGCAAATCATCATGTCCCTGGGAGGAGACTTTTCTTTGGGGATTTTCAGTAGAACTCCCAAAAGGTGAATGTGCTGTAAAAACAAATGGTAAAGCTAAATGACTGTTTGCAATTCCAGCCCTCTTAGAAGAGGAATGACATTTGTTCTCATCTGTAGTGTTGACTTTACAGGAATTGAGATTTTTGGAATGAGTTCTGTACAATACATTCATTTTCACATCTTAGGAGCAATAAAGTTGGTCACCATGCCATGGGCCAGAATCTCTTCTGGATGCTATAAAAGCACAAAAAGAAAATTGCAGTGTGGTCACTCAGCTTACATTTGGTGGGCAAAGGCTCAAAGTGGGAGATGGGGCAGTATGGGGGACAGGATTTATTACATATTTTTTTGTTTTTAATGGCACAGGACAGTTAGATGTAACTTTGGGGGGGGGGGTTATTATTCTTCTTCTTTTAGCTGCTCTCATTTAGGGGTCGCTGCAGCAGATCAACCGTCTCCATCTATCCCCGTATTTTACGTCATTCTGTGCCACAGTCATGCCCTTCCTCACCACATCCATTGGCCTTCCTCTTTATCGTTTGCCTAGCGTTTCCATCCTCAACATTCTTTTCCTGATGTACTGTACCCCTCATCTGTCCACTGCACGTGCCCAAACCATCTCAATCTCGCCTGTCTCACTTGGTCACCAAACTGCCACATCTGTGTTGTCCCTCTAATACACTCATTCCTAATCCTGTCCATCCTTGTTACTCTGAACAAAAATCGTAGCATCTTTAACTCCATGTCCAGCTCTGCCTCCTGTCTTTTTGTCCGTGCCACCGTCTCCAAACCATGCAGCATTACTGGCTTCACTGCCATTTATTAGACCCTCCGTTTCAATCATGCAGGTACACTTCTATCACCAATCAGTCCTGCCACTCTTCTCCACCCAGTCCACCCTGCCTGCACTCTCTTCTTCACCTTTCTGCCATTCTCTCCGTTGCTTTAGGCTGTTGAACCCAAGTACAGAAAAGGTACAGGGATTGGGCTGCTGAGGACTGCTGGGGTCAAGTCATTTTCTCTGATGAATCCCCTTTTTGATTGTTTGGGGCATCCAGAAAAAAAAAAAGGTGAGCGGCGCTACCATCAGTCTTGTGTCACGCCAACAGTAAAGCATCCTGAGAACATTCATGTCAGCCAAGGCAGTGGGCTCACTCACAGTTTTGCTTAAGAATACAGCCATGAATAAAGAATGGGACCAAAACATCCTGTGAGAGCAACTTCTCCCAACCTTCCAAGACCAGTTTGGTTACCAACATGATGGATAACCAAGCCATAAGGCAAAAGTGACAATTAAGCGGCTCAGGGAACAAAACATTGAAATTTGGGGTCCATGGCCAGGAATCTCCCCATTGAGAACTTGTGGTCAATCCTCAAGAGGCGGGTGGACAAACAAAAACCCACCAATTCTGACAAACTCCAAGCATTGATTCTGCAAGAATGGGCTGCCATCAGTCAGGATTTGGCCCAGAAGTTAATTACCAGCCTGCCAGTGGTCTTGAAAAATAAAGAAGGACCAACACTGTAAATATGGCTTCTGTGCATAAACGTCATGTCATTGTCAATTAAAGCCTTTGAAACTTATGAACTGCTTGTAATTCTACTTCATTATACCACAGAAATATCTGACAAAAAAGATCTAAAAATACTGAAGCAGCAAACTTTGTGAAAACCAAAACTTGGGTCATTCCCCATACTTTTGGCCCGCACCATCCGTGCTCCTTGCAGTTGCACCCTTCCAGCACCTTCCCACTCATTCACGCACATGTACTCCATCTTAATAATAATAATAAATAATACATTTTACTCCTACTGACTCTCATTTCCCTTTCTTTCCAGTGAGTATGTCCACTTCTCCTGGTTCGTCTCTTCCTGCTGTCTGCTCTCACTACAGATCACAACGTCATCTGTGAACATCATAGTCCACATTGGAGTGGGGTTATAATATTTATAAAAACATACAAAAATTATGTGTCTATGTTTTGTTGTTGGGGGCTTCACTTATAACCTTCATTTATCTAGTTGTCAAATTATGATATCTTTCACTGGCACCAATTACTGACAGACCAAACCAGAATGGACCACGCATTGTCATTTAACCATAACTTACACAGACATGATAAACTTTGTGTACAGCAATCAAGCAGGGGAGTGGGTACAAAGTCTTGAGCATAAAAGTCCTTAATTCTTAAAACATGCCTAAAACTGAGGCAGGACAAAAACATATGGGTGTGGCATTTACCATAAATACAATGGGAATGGAATGCGGCACTTCTCGTTGAAGGCTGGGTGTGTATCTAGTGGTCAGGTGGTAAGACTTCTTGAGTTGCACAGTAAGCTGGTCAATATTTCTGGCAGGGCCTCCGGCAGCAATGGCTGGTGTGGAATGCCTCTCTATTTGCTGTGGCATTTATGTCTTATTTACACTTCCCGATTGAAGACATCAATCGATTGCAACGAGTGCAGAATACAGCTGCTAGAATCTTAACTAGGAAAAGAAAATCCGAGCACATCTCTCCTGTTCTGATGTCACTACATTGGTTACCTGTGCCATTTAAAATTGACTTTAATAATCTGCTCCATCCTAAATCTTAGAATGCCTCTCACCTTACTCTCCAAATCGTAATCTTAGATCATCAAATGAGGGTCTGATTAGAATTCAGAGAGCTAAACTTAAAAGAAGTGGTGAGACGGCCTTCTGCTGTTAGGCACCTAAAATCTGGAATAGCTGACCAAAAGAAATTTGCCAGGCTAATACAGTGGAGCACTGCTAACAACTGCTAAAAACTCATTATTTTAAAATACATGGCTTTCTCATAGCTTCATTTTAGTGTAACCCTGATATTCTGGATAGACATTTAATTATCATTATCATTCATGGTGGCTCCAAAAATCCCCACTAACCCCTACTTTCTCTGCTGTTCTTTTTCTGGTTTTCTGCGCCACCACCACCCGATCAAAGTACCGTGCAGTCCCTCCATTGATGGATTGAAGTCTAGAGGTCCACGTGACCATCATCATCAAATTCTTTCATGTGAAGCCTGAAAACCATGAGGCTACTGAAAGACATTATCTCATCCGCCATCCCAAGCACCGTTGACCTACTCCTGTTCGCCTACCGTCCTAACAGATTGACGGAGGACACCATTTCCCACATACTACACACCACCCTCAGCCATGTGGACAAGGAACAGGGGATCTAAGTGAGATTGTTGCTCATTGACTATAGTTAAGCATTTAATACAATAATACCTTGTAGACTGTTTGTGAAACTAAGGGACTTAGGACTCAACACCCGCTTGGTGCTGGACTTCCTCACAGGCAGAACACAGGCAGTGAGGGTTGGTAACTGTGTTTCCAACACCATCACCATCAACACAGGAGCTCCACAAAGGTGTGTTCTTAGCCCCCTGCTGTAGTACCTCTACACCCATGACTGCATGGCCACATATTCCTCCAACACTATCGTGAAGTTTGCAGATGACACGGTTGTACTGAGCTTCATGGTGAACAACGATGAGACGGACTACATGGATGAAGTCGCGAACCTGACATTGTGGTGTCAGGAAAACTGACTCCAGCTCAACGTCAGCAAAACCAAGGAGCTGGTGGTGGACTTCAGCAGGAGACAGCAGCGGAACTATAAGCCCCTCATCATTAACGGGACTCCAGTGGAGAGGGTGACTCTACCATCTACCATCTCAGACAGCTTAGGAAGTCTGGGAATTCTAAAGACTTTCTACTCCGGTGCTGTGGAAAGTATCCTGACACAGAACATTACATCCTGGTTTGGAAACTGCTGTGTTCAGGACCGTTAAGCCCTACAGAGAGTGATCCGTGCAGTGGAACGCTGCTGCAGTTCCTCTCTACCATCTCTGCAGGACATTTACACCAGAAGATGCAGGACCAGAGCTCTCAGGATTATCAAAGACTCCTCTCATCCCAGCAATAGCCTGTTTCATCCGTTAAAATCAGGCAAAAGGTTTTGTAGCATCCTAGCCAGGACAGAGAGACTCAGAAGGAGTTTCGATCCTCAAGCCATAAGACTGTTAAATCAGAACATGCCATCTCATCCATGACCCTCCACATACTTAGACTGGACTGTAATTGTACCCTGACGTCTACCCTTCACCTTGTTTAGAGAATTGGTCTGTCCTTAATACTATGCACCTATGCATCTGTCTAACGTTGCTTTTGCACAATAATCACTGCACTATTGTACTTTAACACTTAATTCTACTTTATTTCACTTTATTTATTTATTTATGTCCTATTATATTGTTAACTTTCAGTCAGGGACTTTTTATTAATCAAGCTGATATTCTTCTAACTTTGCACAGTTTTGATAAGCGGATCAGGATGCATTTCACTGTGTGTTGTCCTGTATAACTATGCATGTGACGAATAAAGAATCTTGAATCTTGACTGATTGAGATCATTTATGTCAGATAGAATGCCTAGAGGGGGCTGGGTGGTCTCGTGGTCTCGGAACCCCTGCAGATTTCGTTTTTTTTTTTTTTTTTTTTTGTTCTCCCTGGTCATTGGACATTACTTTTATTCTATGTTAATTACTATTGCCTAATTTCATCCTGTAAAGCACTTTGAGCTTCATCATTTGTATGAAAATGTGCTTTATAAATAAATAAATATTGTTGTTGTTGTTGTTCCCCGTGGCATTTTTGGGTGAATGGGATGTTGAGGACTAGGGGCCAACGCCCTTCCGATGGTATCCTCTTGCTCATCAACCAGTCATGTCCACTGCCTGTATTTGTCAAGCTTCAGAGTAAGAAAATGTCCCTAACTGACTCAAAAATCTCACAGTATAGCTAATTGGGTCCTGCTCTTAGGAGTGAAAGTAATAGCATTTTATCAGTTTTCCAAACTTCATCAAGCTGTTCTAAATCACTAGCGTTATGGAGGAGCCAAAGTAATAAGAAGAAGGCAGGGGTTGAAACCAGGAAATAAAATCAGGTTGGAAAACAAAACAAAATTCGTGACTGGGAGGACACAGAGATCAAAGTTGACTGAGATTAAGTAAAGTTTCACTAAAGACGTCACATGAAGTGACTTCTGGTAGTGTTTCCTTAGCACCTTTCATGACTGATTTCTTGATTGAAATTTTCTTGCACCTCCTTGAAATGTTTGGGCCAATCTATACATCTTTTGTGGGGTTTTGACCCCAATTTTGACATTAATTTTGAAGTTTGTGACTCCCTGAGAACGTTTATTATGTTTGCCATTATGCAGCAGTGCCATTTTGTTTTTCTTGTGGGTGGCATGATTTGTCTGGCAACGGCATTGATGGCTGCCATTGCATTCCCCAGGGGTGTCGCCACAGGTTACATCATCAATGTGGCCATTTAAAGGTCATCATGTTCATTCAGCTTGATACGGTGGCCTCGAAGGGCAAGTGACAAAAAATGTAAAGGTGTGACGCGCACAATTAAACAAAGTGACTCGAACACGTAAGATGTAATAGAAAATAGAATGCTATATTAACTTTCACTCACTCAACACACAACTCAACCGGGCAAACCTTTCCATCAATCAGTTTTCCTTTTGTTTTGCCCTTTCTGAACACTTTTAGGTGGCGCAGTGGTAGCGCTGCTGCCTCGCAGTAAGGAGACCTGGGTTCACTTCCTGGGTCCTCCCTGTGTGGAGTTTGCATGTTCTCCTCGTGTCTGCGTGGGTTTCCTCCGGGCACTCCGGTTTCCTCCCACAGTCCAAAGAGATGCAGGTTAGGTGGATTGGTGATTCTAAATTGTCCCTAGTTTGTGTGTGTCCTGCGGTGGGTTGGCACCCTGCCCGGGATTGGTTCCTGCCCTGTGTTGGCTGGGTTTGGCTCCAGCAGACCCCCGTAACTCTGTGTTCGGATTCAGCGGGTTGGATAATGGATGGATGAACACTTTTACTTGTCGTCACTCCTCTGATTGTGATCGTGTCATCTCTAATTTTGCGCTTCAACTCATTTGAATGTGCGCGTAACCTTAAGTGTGCACGTCTCCTTCTTTAATTGTGCACGTCAACTTCTTTAATTGTGTGGCACCACATTTAATTTTGCGCGTCACCTCGTTTGAATGTGCACATCATGTTAAGTGTACATGTCTCCTTGTTTAATTATGTGTGTCACCTTTTTTAATTGTGTGGCACCACTTTTAATTTTGCGCATCACCTTGTTTGAATGTGCGCGTATCCTTAAGTGTGCGTGTCTCCTTGTTTAATTATGTGTGTCACCTTTTTTAATTGTGCAGCACCACTTTTAATATTGCGTGTCACCTTGTTTGAATGTGCGCGTAACCTCAAGTGTGTGTGTCTCCTTGTTTAATTATGTGTGTCACCTTTTTTAATTGTGCAGCACCACTTTTAATTTTGCACGTCACCTCGTTTGAATGTGCGTGTAACCTTAAGTGTGCGCATCTCCTTGTTTAATTGTGCGCATCACCTTTTCAATTGTGCAGCACCACTTTTAATTTTGCGCATCACCTTGTTTGAATGTGCGCGTAACCTTAAGTGTGTGTGTCTCCTTGTTTAATTATGCATGTCACCTTTTTTAATTGTGTGGCACCACTGTTAGTTCTGTGCGTCACCTCGTTTGAATGTGGGCGTCACCTTAAGTGTGCGTGTCTCCTTGTTTAATTGTCACTTGCCTTTGGGGCCACTATAGCTTAGTCTGAGACTGCTGTAAAAATGAACAAACTAAGCCAGAAAAAGAGTTGGGGCACCAGCCAGGACCATCTTAACATATGGATACAATGGGTAATGGCTGAGGTCCCCAGCACCATAGGGGCCCATGATGTTTCTGATGCCAATGTATGTTTCTGTTTTGCTATGAAAACAGGGGCCCCAGTGACACAGGGGCCTATGATGCTGTTAAGATGGCCCTTGCACCAGCCAGTGACCCCTGCACATTGTACCCCACCTTAAGAAAAGGATAAGTGCATGTGTGTCTGTATATCTGTCCGATTGCTGAGTCTTTGTCATTCCAAAAGATGGTGCATCATGTGAAAAGTTAAACCACAAAGCCAGTCCAGGATGACAATACTTTTAGTGATGCGTACGAAGAGCCACTTGGTACATGAAAAGGTTTGACTGACATATAGATGGTGTGTCAGTTACAGAAGTATGTGATTAGTTTCATTTCTCATGTCTTTGCTAGTGACTGATAAACAGTACACTTGGTGTAAGGAATCCACTGTTTTTTTTTTATCAATACTTAACCTTGCAGAGATGTAGCAGCACGACTGGGTCGCAGATCAACAGGCTTTACTTAAAATGCTTGCTAAGAGTGCTAAAGGCAAAAGCTAACAATTAACCAGGACAGATGTCATTCAGTATAATCAGCATATAATCAATTTGTGAAAATCATACTGTATGTATCAATAAAAATGAACTCTCACAATCAGAAACATTTTTAGTAATAAAGCGTATTGCGTTTGTCATTCTAACAGATGGTGCATCACAAACATTAACACTGGTGAACACTAGGGGTCGCTGTTGCTCCTTTAAACCTAACAGACAGACATGAAGGACACAGGGTAAAAGCACCGAGAAGTATTTTTATTTCTTGTTCTTCTCAAACAGTGCCTCCAAGTACCACAACCACAATAAACAGGCAAGAAATCAAGCACAAAACACAAATCTTCTTTCTCTCCTTCTCCTCTGCACCTCCCAGCAAGTGTTGTCAACCTCCTCCCTACTTGGCTCGCTTGCTGGGTTTTCAGCAGTCCTTTATATATGGTCTGACCCGGAAGTGCTGGCAAGTCAGAATGGCGAACACAGGGCTGCATATGACACAACAAGTCATCAAGATGCATGGAAGACACAGACACAGGAAGCAGAGGGTGATGGTGCGAGGAACCTCATCAGAACTTGCCGTTGTTAAGAGTGGTGACCAGCAGGGGTCAGTGCTGGGGCCGCTGCTATTTTTAATATCTATAAATGATTTAGATTGGAATATAAGTAACAAGCTGGTTAAGTTTGCAGATGATATCAAGATAGGTGGATTAGCAGATAATTTGGAATTCGTTATATCATCACAGAAGGACTTGGACAGCAGACAGGCTTGGGCAGATTTGTGGCAGATGAAATTTAATGTCAGTAAATGTAAAGAATTACACATAGGAAGTAAAAATGTGAGATTTGAATACACAATGGGCAGTCGGAAAATCGAGAGTTCACCTTATGAGAAGGATTTAGGTGTCTAAGCTATCGACTTCCCGACAGTGTTCAGAAGCCATTAAGAAGGCTAACAGAATGTCAGGTTATATAGCGCCTTGATGTGTGGAGTACAAGTCACAGGAGGTTCTGCTCAAGCTTTATAACACACTGATGAGGCCTCATCTGGAATATGGTGTGCAGTTTTGGTCTCCAGGCTACAAAAAGGACATAACAGCACTAGAGAAGGTCCAGAGAAGAGCAACTGGGCGGATTCAGGGTTACAAGGGATGAGTTATCAGGAAAGATTAAAAGAGCTGAGCCTTTACAGTTTAAGCAAAAGAAGATTAAGAGGTGACATGATTGAAGTATTTAAAATTATAAAGGGAATTAGTCCAGTGGATCGAGACGGTGACTTTAAAATGAGTTCATCAAGAACACGGGGACACAGTTGGAAACTTGTTAAGGGTAAATTTCGCACAAACATTAGAAAGTTTTTCTTTACACAAAGAACGATAGACACTTGGAATAAGCTACCAAGTAGTGTGGTAGACAGTAAGACGTTAGGAACTTTCAAAACTTGACTTGATGTTTTTTGGAAGAAATAAGTGTATAGGACTGGCGAGCTTTGTTGGGCTGAATGGCCTGTTCTCGTCCAGAGTGTTCTAAGACATTTGAAATGCACTCAAGGGGATATTACATTCGGCCTTCCTTCACTGCTTTTGGTCAATGGGTCTGACACTCCACCTTCTCCTTTTCTTTTTCTTAAAGTCAGTAATAGCAGGTACAACTCTTCTTCCATTGTCTGCTGTGATGATGTTAGCTAAGCAACATTGACCAAACACAATGTGTTTGTTCGAATGGGGCAGGACAAGTATAAATGTGTTTTGGTTGCTCACAATGACCGGTAAGTATAAATCTGGTACAATGGGTATCTAGGGCTCTGATAAGGTAAGCAATGCCTCTCCACACAACGCGAGGGAGCAGCTACTAATGCCTTCATCCCTTTCCTCTACAGTACCAATGAACGTTCAAAAATTTCTTCCACCCTCATGGGACTCCAGCCTCCTTCAGACTTTCCATTATATAAACCTGCCAACCACCCAAAGAGGGCATTGATTCCTGGACCCGCACTGAAAGAAGATTTAGATCCTATTCTTAACAATACATGAGCAAGAGACATTGTGTGATACATAGCCAAAGCTGTCTGATTCCTTTAGTTTGAACTTTTCTTTGTTTCATCCTTTTCATTTCATGAATTGGGGTTCACCATGGAGGTATCTCAACTCTTTGTTTGTCTTGTTTTCCAGTGATTACACAAACTAAAGCCCTAAAAGAGCTCTGAGGCTAAGGATGTGCACTGGAATCTGGAAGAGTGCAGGTTCAAATCCCCGTTATTGCCAAAGGAGATCCTACCCTGCTATGCCCTTAACCTGCAATTACTGCAGGGGTGCTGTACAATGGCTGACCCTGCGCTCTGACCCCGAGGGCTATGTTAAAACTAACAAATTCTTAATACAAGGAATTATATAAGCCCAGTAAATAACAACAAAATGGCATTGTCTCCTTTCTATTAAAGGGTGGTTTTTGCTGATCCATTTGTATGTATTAGAACTTGATAGTCTCAACATAGACTGATGGGAAAAATGGTGTTATAGTAGCAAAGTTGAATGGAATGACCAGAAATCTCATGTACGCACAAAAATGTTGCGCACGAACATTTCCACATTCAAATCGCGATGTATAAAACCTGAACTTGGTGTAAAGCCACATACATTTTCATGGTAGCTCATACCCTGTCGTACGCAAGTTCTCCGCTCGCATTTGCAAACTGGTGGCACCCAGCGTCAAAGCAGTGCTACTGTTCCTGTGTGGTTACCCTTTCTTTTTTTAGATCCACATCCCTGATGCAACTTTATAAATACACTGAAATTAACCGCATATTGTTTATTAGTTTAAGGCATCTGATTGTAATTAACCTGTAACAATATAATGGTCCACGGAACGGCCAAACTATTCTAAATACCATAGCTGCTTTAGCGTTGTTACTCTCACTGCACCTTCTTCTTCTTTCAGCTGCTCCCGTTAGGGGTTGCCACAGCGGATCATCTTTTTCCATATTACTCTCGCTGCACCACTCGGAGTATTTATATCACTGTATCCGAGTGGGGAATCACAGCAGCTGATCGGAAAGAGAATTATCGGGATACAGCATCAAGCACACGCTGCCTCAGCCATATTGTCTATTGAACTGCACTCAATCAACGCTTCAGAGCCTTTCCTGTACGGACCTCCCGGTTCACAAACAGTTTCATCCCAAGAACTCTAAACTCACTCCATCAGTCCATCAAGTGCTCCTTGTAGAACTGTCTGCACTTATAAGTACAATCACCTCACTGTAAACTTGCACTACAGTTATAATTTTGCACAACCTGAGCCACTTTATAAAGCGCGTATTTACATATGATGACGGTATCATTTTTAAGATGAAATGCAGCAAAATATGTTTATTATATTATACAGATAAAACTTTAACTTCATTTAAATAATCTATATTGTTAATAATTAAACATGCCAGGACACTGTGCCACAGAGCTAGGAGCCGCTGGCACTCTGTTCACAGATTGTTCCTGCCTCGCGCTGTATTCTTGCTGGTGCTGACGTGACACTGGAAGGATAGATGGATAGAATAATTAAACACGTACTACGAAGATATTTCGATGTTCCTTAAAGTTTTTGAAGGATTGGAAGTTCTAAGGTTACAGATGGCTTAACGTCTATTACAGAGCTGATTGTGTGGCGATTGGGTACTTGGAAAAAGAAAAGGAAGGACAGGAATTAGGGGTTAGTACGTTTGAAAGAGACAGTACTGCTACAATAAATTATTTCATCGAAGGCTGCGCATGGCACAGCAAGCATCTTGCGTGAGGCATGAACAATCACTGCGCCACCGTGTTCCCATGTTTAATAACATGCTTTAACTCCTATCATCAAGAAAAAGATATCACATATACATCTCAGTATTTTAATTATTCAGAGAGCTGTGATATCACGAATGTAATGGATTCTGTGTCCTGTCGGAGGAAGAGAAAGCCCGTTTAAGAAGCACGTAGTGATTCACACACATAGAGCACATAGAAGAACACATACAAAACAAAGCATTTAATGTGCTACTTTAGTTACGATGGGATTTGAGAAACTAGTAAATTAAACGATTTTAAGAAGAAGTTTATGATGTTTTACTTTAATGACAAAATAAACTACGTGATTAAAGTGGAAATTTAGAGATTAAAGTTGACATTTCTTGCTTATGTCCCCACTGTGTCCCTATTTTTTTTTTTTTTTCTCTGTACCCTAATAAGCTTTCATATGAGACTCAGACGGTGGGCTACGACTTGCTTTTTCATGGCGACTTTGATATCTGACATCTTCTTTTTTATTTTGGGCACTGTGCGATTATGTGAACTTGAGCTTTCGAGTTTCTCCGACACGCTATGTCACTCGATCAGCTTCCTTTTGTTGTTCATACCACTGTTGAAACCAACAAATAGTACGTTTTTCTTTGCCTCCACTTGGTATTCGCTGAAATTCTTCTGTTACTCCCCGTGCTTTTGCCATTGCCTCTTCACAGAACACTGAGCTTAAGGACTATTTATATTGATTTGCATATTCAAAGAGGCGTAATTCTGGGAGGAGTTGGGGCGGGACAGCAGGCGCATGCACATGCGTTACTTTTCACACTGACCAGGATTTATGGAGCAGAAGAACGTGGAAGTTGACGAATGCACAGATTTATGCATCTGGAATTTTTTGTGCATACATACATTTCCGCTTTTGTCCGTACGCCATTTTATAGTGTGAATTCTTTGCACAGCGTTATGCATGAGGCCCCAGGAGAGGATTTGTTTAAACAGATAAGAAGACTAAGAGAAAGATATTCAAAAAAATTTGTTCTCAAAAAACAAAAAGCAGAAAGCAGGAGCAAATAAGGAAACAATGAAAACAGATGGAATGACGTAGTCTGTTAAACCTGGATAATTACGATTTAATTACTCCAATCTTTAAACCATCGCCTTCAGAATGCTGTCCATTGCAACCACCAATGTTAAACAGCTACCACGAGACAAAATAGCGATCTGAAGTAAGCACAATAAATGATGATTAGTTAGAAAAGTAATTAATAAACTTATGAACATAGCAAATGTGCAAGGTTTTTATTTATTGGAATATGTTAAAGTCAGATAAATACACTTCTGTCAGGCTGATCTGTAAACCGTTGCCTAATTCAGGGGTGTCAAAATCCAGGCCTAGAGGGATGCAGTGGCTGCAGGTTTTCATTCTAACCCTTTTCCTAATCAAGGACCAGTTTTCACGTCTATTTAACTTCTTTTCCCTTCATTTATTGGCCCTGTTTTTAAGGATTCAGCCCTCTGAATTGATTCTTTTCTTCATTAAATGGCAACCAAACAGAAATGAGATCTGAAACGAACTAAAAGATGACCAGCTTAATTGGGGCTCCAGATTCCAATCAATTTCACTCCAACCAGCATCTTAATTAGAAGGTGATTATTGCTGTTAATTAAACTTGTTATTTAATTCAATGGCTTGTTGCTCTTCTCATTCTGCCATTGCAGACATTTCCAAAACTGTTGATTTTCTGTTTTTTCTAACAACACTGACAAAATGTTTTGGTGACCTGAGAGATTATCCTTACTGAGACCTTCACCTGTCTTTATTTTCAGCTATTGTGTAATGAGTACAGGATAGCTGGTCATGTGGCGGTTTGTTTTGTGTCTCACTATTGTAAAGCTACTAATTTTGGAAAAAAAACAGCTAAGGGGCCTGAGTCTTGTTGATTAAAACTAAGGCAAAAGAAGTCAATTAGCGGCAAAAACTGTTCACTAATGGATGGTTGGAATGAAAACCTGCAGCCAATGTGGCCCTCCAGGACTGGATTTCGACACCCCTGGCCTAAATGATGTAATTCAGTAATCCCTCCTCGATCGCCGGGGTTGCGTTCCAGAACCCCCCGCGATAGGTGAAAATCCGCGAAGTAGAAACCATATGTTTGTATGGTTATTTTTATATATTTTAAGCCCTTAGAAACTTTCCCACACTTTTTATAAATATTCTCCGTACAGTTATACAGTAATCCCTCGTTTATCTCGGTTAATCTGCTCCAGACAGATAAATGAATTTCCACGAATTAGGATTCTTTATTTATAAATCTATTATTTTCGCAGTTAGAGCATAGAAAACCTGTTTTACGACCTTCTAAATACGTTTTTTTAACATTATTAGAGCCCTCTAGACATGAAATAACACCCTTTAGTCAAAAGTTTAAACAATGCAAGACAGAGATGACAGTTCTTTCTCACAATTAAAAGAATGCAAACATATCTTCCTCTTCAAAGGAGTGTGCGTCAGGAGCAGAGAATGTCAGAGAGAGAGAAAAGCAAACAATCAAAAATCAATACGGCTGTTAGGCTTTTAAGTATGCGTAGCACCGCGATAAAGCGGCCGCAATGAAGGGATCAATGTGAAGGTAGTCTTTCAGCATTTTTTACAGGAGCATCCGTATCTTCTAAGCAAACAGCCACTGTGCAAACAGCCCCTCTGCTCACTCCCCCTCCGTCAGGAGCAGAGAATGTTAGAGAGAGTGAGAGAGACAGAGAAAAGCAAACAATCAAAAATCAATACGGGCTGTTAGAGCTTTGAAGTGTGCGAAGCACCGCGCGGGAAGCATATCGTATATCATTGAGGAGTTTTATTTAATACGTAATACGTGCTCTGATTGGGTAGCTTCTCAGCCATCCGCCAATAGCGTCCCTTGTATGAAATCAACTGGGCAAACAAACTGAGGAAGCATGTACCATAAATTAAAAGCATCCATTGTCCGCAGAAATCCGCGGACCAGCGAAAAATCAGTGATATATATTTAGATATGCTTAAATTTAAAATCCACGCTGGAGTGAAGCCGCGAAAGTCAAAGCGCGATATAGCGAGGGATCACTGTACAGGTAACATCTGGGATTGCTATTCTTGGCAGCTGCTGATACAAAATGGCTACCACAACACAAAATGGTGGCGATTGGAACTAAACAAAGCAAATGATGAACAGTTTGAAAAATAATTAATAAACCTATGAAGTCCGAAAAAATGATTCACAAGGAAAAAACATGAGACAAGTCTGGAATCATGTCAACCTGGATTTCATAGATCAGCCATCATTTAGAAGAATACTCCACCCGAAAATATTTTTTCTATGTTACTTCTTCCATATATTTGTAGTGGTCCCAAGAAAAAAAAAATTATCTGTTTCTTTTTTTTTAATGGAGAAAGGACATGACAAAGTTTCTGACAAATAGGAACTCAATGGTGACCAGCGCTGGACAACAGCAAGTAATGTCAAAAGAGTCCTTGGAAAAATCTCACATTACTCAAGTCACACAACCACACATCAAGACATCCATTCGTGTGCTCACAACATGCAAAATGTATGTATTTTTCTGCTAGAATATTGTTAAATAAATTACTCAGGGGAATGAAAATGGTCCACCAAAATGAAGCTACTTCACATTATGCACTTTTGAATTGAATACCTGACTCTTGACCAATGAATGAGAGGGAGAGGCGTGTCTTCAATTCAAAAATATGACACTGTGGTATAGCGGGTCCATGGCTAAACAATAGGTGGCAATTTTAAATAAATAATCATGCTATGGGAAAGTGCAGGTGCCAATTTGGTGTAGGTGTCTGAGGCCTAATTGAGGTCTGACTGGCCGCACCGCACCGAGGAAGAGGCAGGTGGATCAGTCAGACACATCAATGATGCCACACACCTGTGCCCAGTTAGGCTACAGGGTATATAAAGAGCCTGACTTCGAAGAAGGGGAGAGACAGAAAGAGAAAGAAAAGAGAGAACAGAGACGTAAAAACAGCATCAGGAGGAGAGGCAGGACGAGTGAGAGGCAGTGCGGTTGTAGGCCACGTAACGTAGCAAAGGAATGTTGCTCTAGGGGCAGATCGTCCCCATTGATTGTCTACAGGAGTGGGGTCGATCAAGGTGGAGTCCCCTTCCAGGGATCTCAGGCACACCAGAGTGAGTGAGAAGGATGACGAAAGGACAAATGAACATGAGCAGTCTGGCCAATGCTGCTTGAGGCAGCCAAGATGGGGGTCGGTTGCTTGTGAATGTCCTCATTTGCCCGGCTCACCACTTGGTTATGTTACAGGTGGTGGCGGGTTCAAGAGGACTTGATAGCGTGAATCTCGCCTCAAGGGGCTTCCTGTTACTTTGGCCACGTTCCTTTTCCAGAGTTATTTATTTAACAATATTTTAACAAAACTTATATGCATTTTTGCACATAACCTGGCATGTGGATTATCATGCAACAAGAGTAACTTGAGATTTTTTCATTGCTCTTACAAGTAATGGTTCTTTAATGGCATTTTAAGGTTCATTACTGGCTGGTGTGGTTCATTGTAAAAACAGTGCTTGACAAAGCAGCGTTTCATTCTGAGAAAAGTTCTTTACATATGAAGTTGGTTCTTTGTGCTTTGAAAAATGTCCTAATATGTGGAAAAAATCTGAAATCTTTAATGTATGGAAGGTCACCTAGCAGAACACCAACAGGCTAAGAAAATCTGGACTTAGCCTGTGCGATTGTATGCAGCGAGAGTCCTTTCAAAATCACGACCCACTGCTATTTCACAAATCTGTTACCATATCTTTGTGGTGTGATGAAACAAGATCACAAACAAAGATAAAGATCTGGGGATTTGCCCCAATATTGCTGGTGCACAATTATTGGTCAAAATAGATCTCAAAAGAATCAAAACATTTGACAAAATGGGAACAGTTTGGCTTGGTTTTATACAGTAGACAAAATGGCCACCGGAAATGATGTGGCAGGGAATGACGTCATCACTGAGGGACCGGAAGTGACGTCATTCAGGCTGGACGGAAGTGATGTCATCATGGAGGGACCGGATGTGACGTCAATCGGGCTGGACGAAAAAAATGATGTCATCATGGAGGGACCGGATGTGACATTAATCGGGCTGGACGGAAGTGATGTCATCATGGAGGGACTGGATGTGACGTCAATCGGGCTGGACGAAAAAAATGATGTCATCATGGAGGGACCGGATGTGACGTCAATCGGGCTGGACGGAAAATGATGTCATCATGGAGGGACCGGAAAGTGGATTTTGTTGTGGAGTCGTTTTCTAGATTAGGACTTGTTGATGCCATTGGAGGTTTATTTATCTTCCTTGGTTCAATAAGATCAAAGAGAGAGGTATTATTACCACAATACAACCCCTCGTCCGATGATATCTCACTCACCTCTGGGCTTGTTGACTGCCTCCTAAGCGCACGTGTGTGACAGTGGTTATTTACTCTATCTAAATAAATAAAAAACGGTTCTTTGTGGAACCTTCATGTGGATGGGTCTTTTGGGAACCAAACAAGGATCTTCTACGAAGAACCACCCTGACGCCTTTATTTTTAAGAGTGTGAGCTGTTGTTGGATTGTTTGCTCTTGTCCACCGTTGTTCACCATTGAGTCCCAAAACTTTTGTTATGTGGTTTTACCTCAAAAACATGACATTAAAAAATTTCCTCAACCACCTCTGGCTCTTAACCTGCAATTGCTCCGTTTACAGTCCAAAGACATGCAGGTTAGGTGCATTGGTGATCCTAAATTGTCCCTAGTGTGTGTGTGCCCTGCGGTGGGCTGGCACCCTGCCCGGGGTTTGTTTCCTGCCTTGTGCCCTGTGTTGGCTGGGATTGGCTCCAGCAGACCCCCGTGACCCTGTAGTTAGGATAGAGTGGGTTGGATAATGGATGGATGGATGGAGGGTATGACGTTAATCTGCATCCAGCCCTGCATGTAGGCCCTCCAACCTGCAGGGAAAAACCTTGGGGTTGGTGGCAGATTTGGCACTCCAGCCATCATAAAAAACCTCATACTGGTTCCATTCCATCTGAGCTAGTGTGGTGCTGAGGTGTCACCCATTTAATGGTTACACTCTGGTCCCAATCTGGGATACAGAGTTGGCTCGTCATGTGGTGGGTGTGGCAATGCGCTGTATCAATGCGTACTCCTAATCTCGCTACACCTCTACAAACTAAATGTGATATTTAACATATTAAAGAACTAGCTGTCCCCTGCGGCCCATGTAGCAGTGAAACAGGACAAACTTTAAAAATCAATTAAAAAAAATGTAATTCTGGCCAAGCAGGAGGTCGGTGCGCTCCATCGTCAAACATTGCCACTATATCTGATCGTGTTCAGCTCTGACGGGAGAGCATCCCCCACGTGGGGAAAAGAGCATTTGGCCATGATATCTCAGTCAATGAGTAGCTACCCTCTAAAAAACACGTAGCTGTGATCTCTCTCTCAAAAACATCAAACGTTACTCCTTAACAATCTCTAGATAATAATGTCTGCTGAAAAAACAGGAATCGCTAGCTAAGCGGAGGCAAGGTGCGCTCCAACACATGGCGAGAGGTACACCGACTCGAATGGAGGCTGGCGCATACTCCTTTGGCCCTGCTCCCTCCCCTCGGCCCGCAGTGTCTGTCTCCGATTCTTGCAAATGAATCGCAAGTGAACTAGGATTCTTAGCGAGATGAGAGAAGTCGCAAAATCAGCTGGAATGTTCAAGCAAATTACAGAAAAAAAACCCAATCTAAATCCGTTAAGTAGTTCTCCTGTGAAAAGCGGACAGACAGACAGACAGATATATATAACTAGCAAAATACCCGCACTTTGCAGCGGTGAAGTACTGCCTTAAAATTGTTATTAAGAAGAAAAGTAAACCTTTTTAAACTGAGGGAAAATATACCAATAATTATTTGTTAAGGATCTCTTTGTATGCCACGTTGTCAGTTCGGCCCTCCGGTTGTAATATGACCAAGCTGTGTGCTGAGCTTACTCTTGAGCATGCAACGTACAGTTGGCCATGTGAACAGTAATCTTGTTTCAAATCTCACAGCTTGGATTGCTGCTGTCATAATCGGTTTGAGGTTCATGGTTTGTTTCAATTACGACAGTATTTGCAGGACTTGTTGTGTTGAAGTGACATTTGGCATCTGTCAAGCGTTGTAAGCACACAACTGGTTTCATCGATAACTTCGCATCCAGCTTTTGAGAGTTTAAACATTCATAAACATCAAAGTGTCCACTACTGAAATCATCACCTGTCAATCTAAGATGTTTAAGAGGCATTAGCGGTTGTTGAAAGGTGTAAAATATTTGGCCATTTCGGTACACTTGAAAGCGACAACCGAACAATTCAGCGGCAGCCATCAACTCACA
>JANRMT010062823.1:17910986-17929611 GCA_026402145.1 Polypterus bichir lapradei | reverse complement strand
ATTTGTTAAGGATCTCTTTGTATGCCACGTTGTCAGTTCGGCCCTCCGGTTGTAATATGACCAAGCTGTGTGCTGAGCTTACTCTTGAGCATGTAACGTACAGTTGGCCATGTGAACAGTAATCTTGTCTCAAATCTCACAGCTTGGATTGCTGCTGTCATAATCGGTTTGAGTTTCATGGTTTGTTTCAATTACGACAGTATTTTCAGGACTTGTGTTGAAGAGATATTCGCCATCTGTCAAGCATTGTAAGCATACAACCGGTTTCATCGATAACTTCACATTCAGCTTTTGAGAGTTTAAACATTCATAAACATCAAAGTGTCCACTACTGAAATTGTCACCTGTGAATCTAAAATGTTTAAGAGGCATTGGCGGTTGTTGAAAGGTGTAAAATATTTGGCCATTTCGGTACACTTGAAAGCGACAACCGAACAATTCAGCGGCAGCCATCAACTCACATCAACAACAACAACAACATTTATTTATATAGCACATATTCATACAAACAGTAGCTCAAAGTGCTTTACATAATAAAGAATAGAAAAATAAACACAATATGAAAACAAAATAAATCAGCATTAATTAACATCGAATAAGAGTAAGGTCCAATGGCCAGGGGGGACAGAAAAAACAAAATAAAAACTCCAGACGGCTGGAGAAAAAAAAAATAAAATCTGTAGGGATTCCAGACCATGAGACCGCCCAGTCCCCACTGGGCATTCTACCTAACATAAATGAAACAGTCCTCTTTGGATTTAGGGTTCTCACGGAAAGGCTTGATGATGATGGTCACGTAGAATTCTGCCTTTTAGTCCATCCATCATTGTTGGAGCATCATGAAGCTTTGAGTAGGTGGAGGTGGCGCAGGCCACCACCACAAAGAAACCGGAAAAAGAAACAGAGAAGAGAGTAGGGGTCAGTACGGGTTGTAGAGCTACCCTGAATAGTTATTATGAGGAAATTGAACATATAGAGTATCAGGATTAAGTTAAATTAAGTTAAATTTACATGCAGAACCATAGGTGAAGGGCTTAAGCATTTCACTCTTCTAGTGCTCCTGTGTAGTCTAATTATCTCCTGTACTGTCATCAGTCCACACCTTGAACCTGTCCCAGTCATTCAATACATAAGACACAATGTTCCTCCGGATATCAAGAGTGAGCCTGATATGGCCGTGCAATATGTAACAAAGAGAATGGAAAAGTCAGGTGCCATCTCCGGGCATGGAAACCACTCAGTAAGTGACAGTTCTTTGATCGATGGTGATCACCTCGATAGACATGTTAATGGGGGTACGGTTGGAACGATAAAGGAAATGGATACCTGAACAATGTAAAGTAAGTCTAAAATACCTACACAATAACTATAATCGTAATAAACGAACAATAAAACAGCGGAGAAGCCGTGGATTAAATAAAAAGGCTGCAGTTATCAGCAGGGAGACGTGAATCCCGTGGCAAAGCAAGGAAGGGAATGAAGAGACCGGAGAGACGGACGGCCTTATATAGGCAGGCAGCCAACAAAGCGGGAGGCGTGGGGATGGGGGACCCAACGCCGCCTCACACGGCGACCGAGCTGCAGGCTATGGACGTATATATGTACGTAAGTAGGATTCAGTTAGTGTTGGGAACCTGCGTACCAAGTTTCTAGAAGATGGGCCCATAGGTAACAAAGACCGTTGGAAAGTTCAATATGGCGGTCGACAGTGGCGTCATACCACCGAAATAAGTACGTACATTGGTTTCAGTTAATGCAGGGAACCGCCTACCAAATTTCATGATGAAAAGATGAGGCCATAAATAAGAAAGTTTAACATGGCGGATGTTGTCGACCGTTATGACCGTTACGCATAGAATTTCGAAATGAAACCTGCTTAACTTTTGTAAGTAACCTGTAAGGAATGAGCCTGCCAAATTTCAGCCTTTTACCTACACGGGAAGTTGGAGAATTAGTGATGAGTGAGTGAGTGAGTCAGTCAGTCAGTGAGGGCTTTGCCTTTTATTAGTATAGATATAGAGAGAGATAGAGAAAAACCCGATCTAAATTTGTTAAGTAGTTCTCTCGTTCGGTAGCTAAGTGGAGGTAAGGAATGCCCCAAGGCTGGCACATTAATGAGGAGGGCTCTGCCCCCCCTTCCCTTGACCCACTGTGTGTCACTTGGACTTGCGCAAATAAATCGGTACTACAAGTGAACTGTGATACTTAGCGCAATGAGAGAAGTCGCAAAATCAACCGGAATGTTCAAGTAAATTCTAGAAAAAAAACCAATCTAAATCCATTAAGTACTGTAGTTCTCTTGTTCACTAGCCAATTGGAGGTA
Organism: Polypterus bichir lapradei; assembly: GCA_026402145.1. Classification (NCBI taxonomy): domain Eukaryota; kingdom Metazoa; phylum Chordata; class Cladistia; order Polypteriformes; family Polypteridae; genus Polypterus; species Polypterus bichir. The sequence goes on along the minus strand of JANRMT010062823.1, from coordinate 17,927,288 downwards.
AGGTACATGCCTTAAGGCTGGCACGTGAGTGAGAAGGGCCCGCCCTCCTCCTCTCAACCTGTTGCATGTCTCTCAGATTCATGCAAAAAAAATCGGTACAGCAAACAGTAATTGTCTCGTGAAAAGCGAACAGACAGACAGACAGATGTTGAATTTTAAATATAGAGAGATATATAGATATCTATTTTTGAGTAGAGCATTCCTTTAAAGTAAATAAGAAGAAGTGAAGTAAGGAAAGCAAGTCTAAATAACGCTAGCAAATTAAAAATAATGAGACACGTCACTTCACTAAGCCCATCCAGCAAACCACTGGCACAAACCGCAATGAACAAATGCTGCATTGTGAATTTAAAGGCACAACACATGGGTGGCAAAGGAAGACTGGAAAACTGCACACTCAGCTTCGGTTTAAAACATTTGACAGTGAAGTGCGCCTGCTGGACTGACAGTCAATGGCAGGAAAATGAGGAGAAACCATTGCTTATTTGGCATTACTTGTGCCAGACTAAGACAACCAGGTGATTGTTCCTCATCCTTTCCCCTGTGCTACTGAGAGCATCACAGGCTGTAATATAGCAATAGTGCTTTGAAATAGAAATTGCAGATAAGGGTAGGAGCATCTGATCTGAATGAAATCTACAATCTGGGGCTCAATAGAATAATTTTAAAAAACAGATAGCAGCCCAGGTTAGAATTTATGAGGAACGCCTGAATAGATGCAGTGTAATTACAGCACAAGCAACATAACAACATAAAAAATCTGACAAACGAGAGGTGACCACTCAGTCCATCATGCCCGTTTGTTTAGCTAGTAGCTAAGCTGTCCCAATATCTCATTCGGGGACTTCATAAAGGTTGTCAGAACAGGTAGTCTGTTCCACATATTTATAGCATGTAAGCCTCTGCAGCCAAATAATACCAAGAAGGCCAAAGTATGATAACATAAAGGCTAATAAGGTAATAAGGTACAGAAGGGTGCAGGCGTGTGGAACTATCAAAGTGAGTACAAAAGGAAAGCGGGCGGCATGGTGGCGCAGTGGGTAGTGCTGTTGCCTCACAGTTAGGAGACCCAAGTTTGCTTCCTGGGTCCTCGCTGCGTGGAGTTTGCATGTTCTCCACATATCTGCGTGGGGTTTCCTCCCACAGTCCAAAGACATGCAGGTTAGGTGCATTGGCAATTCTAAATTGTCCATAGTGTGTGCTTGGTGTGTGGGTGTGTGTGTGCCCTGCGGTGGGTTGGTGCCCTGCCTGTGGTTTGCTCCTGCCTTGCGCTCTGTGTTGGCTGGGATTGGCTCCCGTGACCCTGTGTTAGGATATAGCGGGTTGGACAATGACTGACTGACAAAAGGAAACTCACAAATTCAAGAGCCCCTTTGGCCATAGCAGCCATATCACAAGCACAACAGAACAGGTCATCCACCCAGTGCTGGTGCTAGGTTATTTTGCACCCTACACTCTTAAAAATGTCAGTAAATTTAACTGTAAAAATAAAATACCTTTTCTTATAAAAAGGAAAGTTACCTTATGTTCTACTGAAAATGACCTGTATATTTTAAACATCCATCCATCCATCAACCAACCTGCTATATCCTAACTACAGGGTCATGGGGGTCTGCTGGAACCAATCCCAGGGTGCAAGGCAGGAAACAAACCCTGGGCAGGGCGCCAGTCCACCGCAGGGCACACACACACACACTAGGGACAATTTAGAATCGCCAATGCACCTAACCTGCATGTCTTTGGAAACCCACACAGACACGGGGAGAACATACAAACTCCACGCAGGGAGGACCCGGGAAGCGAACCCGGGTCTCCTAACTGCACTACCCACTGCGCCACAGTGCCACCATATTTTAAACAATACATTTAATTATTTTTTACAGTCAAGTTCTGTTAAATTGATATTTTTCTACCTTGAAAATATGCTGCATACCGTTTACTGATACATTACGGTTACATGGAAAAAATGCTGTTAATTTTACAGTGTAAAACTGTTAAATAGCGAAAGTAAGTAACTGTAAAATGTAAAACGGTAAAGCGCTTGTTTCAGTAACACTGAAGTTATGATATTTGCATAAGGACACGCCCCCTTTACTGTATTGTTCCTGGTGAACCGCATACCTTTGCACAGGAGGGAAAACAAACTTAAACAAAGTTAGCAGACTTATTTTTCCCTGTGTGCTGAAGGTTTTGTGAGGCTATGGAAGCTGAAAAATGGTGGGCTGCATTCGATAAGTTGGCACACCTGTAGGACTCCATACACCACAAAAGCCTAACCCTAACCCTAACCCTAATTAAACTAGAAGCCCCCCATGGCTCCAGGACAGTGAGGAGGGTCTCACCCGGCTCCCCACTCCTGACGTCATGTTTCCCCTTCATCTCGGCCCACAGCCTCTGTCTTCGATCAGCATGCATACTGCATATCGCTCCTGCCAGCGAACTTTTATTCTTAGCGCGATGAGAGAAGTCACAATATTAACCGGAATGTTCAAGCAAATTGTAGAAAAAAACCCGAATTAAATCCATTAAGTAGTTCTCTCATTCGCTAGCCCAGCAGAAGTAAGGTACACACCTAGAGGCTGTCACGTGAGTGAGGATACCCCCGCTCTCTCCCCTCGGCCCGCTGCGTCTCTCTCTGATTCGCGCAGATTAGTATATTTTAAAACAAACTTTTGGACTGAGAGATTTCTTTCGGCACGCGTTTTTACCCGTGCTTGAACCCGCCTTACACACCCACAGCTGCATTTACCTTTGGGTGTCATTTAAGGAAAGAAATGAAACAGTTCAGAGGAACAATAAAGAAATTCAGAGAAACGAATCTTTAGCAAAACAAGTCAATTAAAATTAATTCAAAAGAAATTAATTAGCAGCAAAAATAGGTCACTAGTTAAGAAAAGGGTTGGAATGAAAACCTGCAGCCACTGCGGCCCTCTAGGACTGGAGTTGGGGACCCCTGGTATAAAGGTCACCTCGCATGGTTGTGAATTGGATAATAAACAGTGATTAAGCGCGACTTCATTTTTTGAATTAGGTACTGATACTCTGCCCCTTTTCAGACTGTGATTTCGGGCTTAGCACTAGTGGCTTTGACGATCGTTTTCTTGACTCTAGATTTTGACCTTTACTTTGTTTTTTTTTCACCACGTCTATTCCCATAGGAATGAAACATCAAAACAGAGATCTCCTTAATATCTTTTTGGCTTCTCATCGATAGCAAAGAGATCAGGAAAAAATAAAAACAAAACAAAATGGAGACCTTGTCTTTTTTCTCCTGCTTCACAGGTCTTTTTTGATCCTCAATACTTCACTCTGGTATTCTCACAAGGGTCTCCTCTTAAATTTCAGACGAGATCTCAGCAAAGTAGTAAAATGGGCTCAGATCTTCCGAGTAGTGTTTTTGAAAGTATTTGCATTGTGTGCTCAGTAATATATGGTGAAATGTATGGATGGTAGTAATAAAACACTTTACTAGGATTACAAAGCTGTAGTCTTTGCTTTTGAGTCATACTATTAGTTGCTCTAATTTATATTGCTGTTCACCAATTAGGTCCGACTCATGCTTGAAGAAAAGGCAGGCAGTATGGTGTAACGGTTAAGACTTTGGGCTTCAAACTCTGAGGTTGTGGGTTCAGATCCCACTTCTGACACCACTGTGTGACAATGAGCAAGTCACTTCAATTAGAAAAACTATAGAAATGTATCTCCAGTGTTGTAAGTCAACTTGGATAAAGGCATCAGTCTAATAATAAGTAGAAAATATGAGATTAAATGGGGACTAGAAAACGATCTCACAATATATAACATGCTTTTCAAATTCTCAATTTTGACTGCCTTTACCTCAGTTATGTCTCATGTTTGCTTTTCACCAAAAGCTGTTTCTCCCAAGGAATTCTAGGAGAATCCTCTGTGACAAAGCTGATTCTTAAATACAGTGGTACCTTAATGATAATAACCTTACATCCTTAATCCGCTCCAGATCCTTTGACTTATACCAAACAGGACGTATACAAAACTAATTTTTCCCATAAGAAATAAAGGGAAAATGATTAATTCGTTCCCATGAAAAAAAATCCTATTGTTATTGGCATATTATACATTGATGGGGTTGTATAAAATAATTTAAAGACTACTTAATACTAATACTAATACTAAAATACATAAATACAAAAGCAATTAGATGAAATAAATGAAAATTTAACCTCACTTTACTTTTTAATAACGTCTTTGTTTTTCACAATCGTAGATACCGTCGTTCTCGGCACACAGTATGCAGCAGCCAAGTCCCAGATACGCATGCCAGCTTCATACTTTTCAACAATTAATTCAAATTTACGCGAAAAACATAAAATCACGTGAAAATTCACAGAGAGTTATAGTGCGGGTTGTTCACTGAATGCTAGCAACTTGCGTACTGACGCTCGTGGGCAGTTGTGGCTTTGTCTCGAGAGAGAGGTAAACAAGGGTAGCGTGCGAGTTGTATTCCAAACAAAGGCTGTATACCAAGCAAAATGTTTCGCGTCCAAACAGGATGTATACCAAGTTGGACTTGTTCCAAAGTGGACGTATACCGAGGTACCACTGTAAATGAAAAGGGCCGTCAAAGATCAACCTTTGAGAAGTGACATTTTCCAATGGGTTCCTGGTCCTTCCCTTTCAAACAGACTGATTTTGTCCTTGCTCGTCAGTAGATATTCCGCTTACACGGGAGGGAAGGCAGATTTCCTTTTTTTTTTTCTTTTTTTTTTTCTTCAAAGGGACCGGAAGATCAAATGTAATCGAAATTCAAAAAACAAAAAAATCCATCCTGCACTCTTAAGAACGCTGGATCTTTAATGGCACTTTATGGTGGAGGCAGCCAACAAACTCTAGGGTGAGTGATATTACAAGAGATAAAGGATGGATTGTGTGCACCAATTGCCTCTCTCTCTCTCTCCTTCAACAGAATCAAAGAAGAAAAACCATAACTCACCCACAATACTTCCGGGTTCCCCAAAATGGCTACTATCTAACAATCCCATCTCAGAATACCATCGATAACATCACTTCTGCTGTCCCGTGATGACGTCACTTCCAGCTCTGCCCTAATCACGTCACTCCGGCCCTCCGTGATGACCTCAATCCAGTTCCGCCCTGATGACACCACTTCCGTCTGTCTGCTTTTGATGTCACTTCCTGTCTTAAACACTTCCTGCCACAATTTTTGTCTATATAAACTCCATGTACCGATTACAACACTGTCAAATGCTCTTGTTTTTGATCCATTTTCTTGTTATTTTTTCATTTGTCCGATGGACATTATATGGGGTCATTCCCCATCTCTTCTTGGAATTTTTCCAGTGTCTTATTTATTACAGGTTCTTTACTGGGTTGTGTGGTTCCTCATAGAACCATTGATTGACAAAGTACCATTTCAATTCTGGCAAGGGCTCTTTGCATGTGTGCTGTGAAAAATGTCCTAATATGTATAAAAAACTGAGATCTTGAATGTATGGTAGGCTACCTAGTGGGACAATAGCAGATTAAGAAAATTTGGATTTAGCCTGTGTTATGGTATGCTGCAAGAGTCCTTTTAAATTATGAGACACTGGTGTTTCACAGATCTGGTACCATCTACTCATGGTCATTTACTGCAAGGAGCCTGTTATGGATCTAAATAAATTAAAGGTTCTTTCTTTTGTCCTTCATGTAGATGTTTCTTTTGGGAACCAAAAATGGCTCTCCTTTGGCATCATTCAGAACCAGCGCTCTTGCACCTTTATTTTTAATAGTGTGTGTCACACACGTGCACATGGGAGGCAGCTAAAGGGCTTAAATAATAGTAATACCACGCCAGACCAGTGGGTGGCGAGCTGCACTAACTCTCTCTCATAGTCCTCTGCAGACTGTCTTCCGGAAATCCTTTTAGGTGTCAACGCTTTTGATGACGTCACTTCCAGTACCGGTGCCATTGATGAAGTCACATCTGGTCCTGAAGACACCACATCCGGTTCCGGCTCTCAAGATGATGTCACTTCTGGTCCTGGTGACGTCACTTCCGGTTCCAGTCCAGATCACGTCATTTCCTGTCATGACCTTTTAAACCGCCATTTTACTCAACCTAAGTCATTTCTGTTTTGGACATTGTACCATAAACAACTCATGGAAAAAAAACCCATTTTGCAGCCAGGGATATTATACTGGTGGCTGCCCAAACCTTTGATGTTTCCTGTGTCTTGATGTGTGTCTTTCATCAATCTCTCTCTATATATAAAATCCATCATCTGTCTGTCTGTCCGCTTTTCACGAGAGAACTACTTAACGGATTTAGATCGGGTTTTTTTCTATTATTTGCTTGAACATTCTGCTTGATTTTGCGACTTCTCTCACTGCGCTATGTATTATAGTTTATTTGCTGTACTGATATATTTGCGTGAATCTGAGATACATGCAGCAGGCTGAGAGGAGGGGGCGGGCCAGCCTTAAGGCACGTACCTTACCTCCAATTGGCTAGTGAATGAGAGAAATACTTAATGGATTTAGATCGGGTTTTTTTCTATAATTTGCTTGAACATTCTGCTTGACTTTGCGGCTTCTCTCATCGTGCTAAGAATCATAGTTCGCTTGCAGGAGCAATTGATTCAAGCTAATCCGAGACAGAGGCTGAGGGGAGGGGGAAGCGTGATGTCAGGAGAGGGGAGCTGGGAGGGGCCCCTTCTCACTGTCGTGTATTACTTCTATGTGGGCGGAGCCATGGTGGACGGCTAGTCATAGATAACCCAGAGGTCCTTAAGATCGTCTTTTATGTGGCCATGCCAATGAAGTAACAAGTTGCACTGTCCAAACTAGTTATCATAGCCACCAGCATTGCAAATGGTGGTGCCCATAACGAAAACAAACAGACTCAAAAAAAGATGTGAACAAATATTTATGTCTTTAAAAACAAACCTAAAAAATAATTATAAAACAGTAATGTATTCCTCACATTGTACAGCCCTATTGAACTTGTGCTGCACAAATTATTCAGCAGAATTGTGTGAAGAAAAGCTACGGGGCTCCTCCATGCCTACATTACACCTTTACTATGCGCACTGTGACTGTAATGGCTCTGTTCACCTTTAGAGAAGTCACACAAGGTTCTTTCTCTTTTTAATTTTTCTGTTGTATTTCTGAGAGGGTGTTGTTGCTTTATCGGTTGTTGTTGTTTGTTGTAATGATTTATTTATCTATTCATTCATTCGTCCATTGTACAAATGTAAAACAGCCAAATTTCCCCACAATGACAAATAAATGTATCAATCTATCAAATAGTGTGTTTCACATTTATTATCTATGTATTGTATATCTTTCATATATATCTACATATTTTAAGGTTCCTTTCACATTTATCTGTTATATGATATCTTTCATATTTATCTATCATATAGTGTCTTATATATCTGTTGTGGTAAGCCAGCCCCGGACACAGACAGACAGACACCGAATGTTCCAAACACACAGGTTTAATTATCAAAGTCCGGCACACAACACAGTGCTCTTGCACCAAATACCTTTAAATCAGTCCTTTTTTCTCCTCTTCGGACTTCTCCTCGACCAAGAGAGCCGGAGTTGGGAGGATGAAGGCAACGCTCGGGAGGAGAGGTGGAAAGCTGGAAGGAGATGTCTGGAGTGGAGAGAAAAGGACTGATATAAAGGTATTTGGTGCAAGAGCACTGTGTTGTGTACCGGACTTTGATAATTAAACCTGTGTGTTTGGAACATTCGGTGTCTGTCTGTCTGTGTTCAGGGCTGGCTTACCACAATGGCATCCCATCTGGGATGCCATTGTGGAAAAGTTTGGACCCAGACACAAACAGACTGTCCTCTTCCACCTGACTCCGGCTCCTGAATGGAGTGAGGTGGCCTCTTTTACACAGAACCTGGAAGTGCTCCAGGTGCTCCCCAATTAACATGCGGCGGCACTTCCGGTTGTGGCAGAAGTGCTGTGGACCACAGTTCCGGAGCTGTCCAGGCACTCCCTGGTGGTAGCCACGTACCTCCATAGGGTTGAGCTTCCAAGCTCTGTGACCCCCATGTAATCCCAGGAGGTCGCCCCCTTGTGGTCCAGGGTAGATACTGCCCTTTTCCCGGTCCTTCCCTTCTTCTGGCGTCCCGGTGGGGCAAGATCCCTGGACATCTGTCACACTGTCTATCAATCATATAATGTCTTTCATATCTACTGATTTATAATATATTGCCTTTCATTATCTATCAATCTATTATATAGTGCCTTTCACGTTTATCTATAAGTTATAAAATGTATTTCATATTTATCTACAGTATGATATAGTGTCTTTCATTATCTTTCTGTCTATCATATAGCATCTTATATGTCTATCTATCAATCAAATGAGGGATGTTCAAAAGGTTTCTGCACTTTTAAATTTTCGTTGGAAAAGGTAAAGGCGGGAGAAGTTAGTAATTGGGCATTAAAACGTTGGCATGATGCTGGGAAATTTGCACAAATAAAGGTGACTATATAAAAAAGTGTTTTTGAAATTCTTAATAAATAGAGTTAAAAAAAGTGCAAAAACTTTTTGAACATCCCTCATATAATGTCTTTCATATCTACTGATCAATCATATAGTGTCTTTCCTTATCTTACAATCTATGATATAGTTTCTTTAATATCTGTTATATAGTGCCTTTCATATCTATCTATCATATAGTGCCTTTCATGTCTGTCTGTCTATCTATCATATAGTGTCTTTCATGTCTATCTATCTATCTATCTATCTATCATATAGCACCTTTCATGTCTATCTATCTATCTATCATATAGTGCCTTTCACTATTTATCTATCTGTCTATCATATAGTGCCTTTCACTATCTATCTATCTATCTATCTATCATATAGCACCTTTCATGTCTATCTATCTATAATATTTTGTTAAACTTTATATTGTTCTTTATCAGTATGCTGCTGCTGGAGTATGTGAATTTCCCCTTGGGATTAATAAAGTATCTATCTATCTATCTATCTATCTATCTATCTATCTATCTATCTATCTATCTATCTATCTATTTATCATATAGTGCCTTTCACCCTATCTATCTATCTATCTATCTATCTATCTATCTATCTATCTATCTATCATTGAGTGCATTTTCTATCTATCTATCTATATATCATATAGTGCCTTTCACTATCTATCTATCATATAATGGCATTAATTATCTATCTACCTATTGCAAACGCTTGCATGTTGGGTGATTTGTTTGCTCTAGATTGTTTTTGTATGGCCAGTGGTGTTTCTGTGTGTGTGTGTGTGTGTGTGTGTGTGTGTATGAGTGTTTGTAGTGGTTGGCTAACACTGCAGCCGGATATGCTTCTCTTAGTCCATGACTCCTCTCATCCTTGTAGATAAGCCTGTAGCTTTCTATATTAAAGTTCTTTTCAGAGAATGGCCTTACTTTACTTTATTACTGGTGCCTGTGTGTGTTGGTTTTAATGCCTTCCTTGCTGTGGTCTTTCCCCTCGAAATTCAGCAGCGTTCTGTTTGTGGTTGGCCCACAGGTTGTGACCTTAACTGCGAATTGTGTACATGGCTAAATCCTCCTTATCTATTTAAATCCCCCCTCTGCGATCGCGAGTAAATCAAAAGTCCTTTGCGGATATGTTTGACTTGGCCTTTTCCAGTGGGCGAACGAAGCATTTGCATTTTTTAGATTCTGCAAGACAATGTGAAAGACTACCGAGGTAATCCTTAAATAAACTTCTTGTGTAGGATCTGAGGACGCACATCTTTAGAAGCTCAACGTTTACGTGAAATGGCAAATTAAGACACTAATTACAAAGTACAATGCATTAGAGAGCTAATCTGCGCTGCCGTCGAGCGTGCGTCTGTCCGTCCGCCCGCCTGTCCTTCAGCTGTTTGCAGTAAAGAAGCGCACCTGAGCAGAACAACGCGGCGCCTCCGCCCACAGCGGCCAACTACTTTGACTGGGAAGCTGTGAGGTTTGCGTGCTGCTTTTCTCAAGTTACTCCGAAAGAAGAAACGATCGATTGTCAAAGTCTCGTCGAAAAATAAAGTATAAGATGAATGGGAGATCGTCGGTAGCCCATGAGTGGTCGCGTTTAAATTTGCTCCAGCGTCGGGGACCACTGCCCCGTTTAACTGAGTCGCGCACCTGGAAGGAGAAGCGACCGAAGAATCGAGAAAATATAATTTCACGACCTGCTAATTAAGTTTCGATTTTTTAGCATTTATTTAAGTGTCAAAACGGCGAGCCGCACACCGCTTTCAGAAAAAATCTTCATTGATTGCTTCTGCTTTAAAATTTGATTTCGTGCTTTGACTTCATTTTGCTAAAGTGTAAATACATCTGGAAGGAATTGCTGTCAACATGGCTCTCTACCTTAAAAAATAATTAGTTAAAATCAGCACGCCCATTTCATTATCGGTTATAAGTTTTATATATATAAAATGACTTCATAAAATAAGAATGAGAAAGAACGATAGATATGAAAGGCACTACAATAGAGATAGAAAATGCACTCTACAATAGATAGAGAGACAGCATAACTGCCGGTGTTAAATGAACTCTTAGTCATCCTTAACCTTGTATATATGCAAACACTGTTTTTCATATACTCTATATTATACTTTATAGTACCTTTCATATCTAACTTTCTGTCAACAGTGGTAAATTAACATCTAAGAGAGAGCTTGGAAAAAAGTTTCAATATTTTCACAACATAAAGAAAAACTTTTAAAGTTATTAAACACTTTATGCTATCCGCGTATCTTATACTTTATAGCGCCTTTCCTAACTATCTACCCGTCTATCGAAATCATCGATATTGTGTCAACTCGTAAAGAATATAAAGTATATTAAAACAAACGACATTTCATATGCAGTTAAGGCTGATTTTAAGAGTTAATGTAGCACCAGCAGTTATGCTGTCTGGCAGTCCATTTGAAGTCCCGTCTGTTTTCCCATCTAGCAAAATCACTGGCGTTACATTAACAGTTAAAGAATTTACAACATATGAAAACACCACGTCCATACATACACAGTTAAAGGTGACATTTACACTTTAATTAAAACTGGCAGGTATTCAATATATCTAGAACCATCCATCCATCCATTATCCAACCCGCTATATCCTAACTACTGGGTCACGGGGGTCTGCTGGAGCCAATCCCAGCCAACACAGGGCGCAAGGCAGGAAACAAACCCCAGGCAGTGCGCCAGCCCACCGCAGTATCTGGAACTATTTTATACTATATAGTGCCTTTCCTATCTACCTTTCTGCATAGCAAGGTTACCGATAATAAATTAACACTTAAAAGAGTATACACATAGAGAGCATAATTGCCAATGTTATCTTTCTTGACTATGTATATATGGAAATATTATTGTCATGTGCTGTACATTCTTTAAGTGTTAATTTAACATTCGTGATTTTGGTTTACGGTAAGATATACGCGGCATTCCTATCTAAGATAAATACATAGCATAACTGCCAGTATTTAACTAACTCCGCAAGTGCATATGGAAATGTTGTTTTGAAGTACCGTCTATTCTTTAAGAATACTGTACATTTACCATCGATGTTTTGCTAGACAGAAAGATATTTAGAAAAGGCACTATAAAGAATAAGATATGCAGACAGCACAACTGTTAAACAAACACTCAAAGTCATCTTTAATGTTACATATATAGAATTCTTGTTTCATAATGTATATCCATTAATTGTCAATTTAACATCGATGATAATACTATGAAAAACACTGAAGTTTTAGATAGACAGATAACACAACTGCAGTATTAATTATTAAAGTCAACTTTACACACTGTATACTCTTTCAAGTGTTGTTTTAAGATTGTTGATTTTGCTAAACAGCATGTTAGATATAGGAAAGGCACTATAAAGTATAAGATAGAGAGACGGATCATGTTAAATGATCTCTTTAAGTTCTCCTTAATATATATGACGTAAACAGCATATGGAAATATTCTGTGTATGTTCTTTAAGAGTTATTTTAAAAACAGTGATTTTGGTCTACTCTTGTATAAGATAAATAGATAACAAAACTCTTTTAAAGAATAATTTGACATGAATGAATAGATCAGTGACGAGCGGTGAGGTCATGGCTGTTGAGGCATTGAGTTCTTCAGAGTGTGATTTACAAATACAGTATGTGAACCCGAAACAGTATAGCTAACTATTCAATTGGCAGCATGCACATTGACTACTGGTTATGTTTCATATCTCATCAGCATTTCTTTGCACACACACACAGGTAAGGCACATATTTGGCTAAGAAATAACGCTACATTTATAGCGGCGAGAGAGAGAGAGAGAGAGAGAGGAGAGAGAGAGAGAGAAAGAGAGAGAGAGAGCGCATTTGCTCCTCACCGTCCACGTGTTCTAAAGTTGCCGTTGCAATTCCACAATTCATACTCATTCAATACAAATGAAAATATAGAGAGGCGTACAAAAAACGGAATTCAATTTTGACCTCAATTGAAATATTTAGTTGTTTTTAAAAGCTTTTCATTCTGATGCTTTAATCAATTTTAATGCCGACCGTTCAACAAAAGGATAACAAGAAAAACAAGAGTATTTTATTTAAGATCATATTTTAGTTTTTAAATATTAGCTTGTGTTTTTTTTCTTAGCCTGAATACATTTTTTATAAACTTGAAAACCGTTTATGCTATTACCTTTATTTGTAAATGAAGTCCGTGCGCCTATCATTCTCCATGAAAATCTCAGTCACTTTCTTATAAAAGTCCTCCTTATTTTCCTTTAGCTTTTAAAAGTCTTAATCTTCCATTTTGGAAGTTAGTCGCAAAACAAAAAAATAAAAATAAACGGCCCGCTGCAGTGCACTTGACTTTTTAATATCGCTAACTTATTGGCGCCGTTTGGGCTCACATGCGCCCCCTTTGGTGCGGCACGGTTCTGTCAGCCTCACCTTGTGCCTTTTCACTGCGGTTTTATGTCCGATCAGCAAGACTAAATATGTCACATACATTCATTAAAGCTATTAGCCAGACTGTGGAAAGTCAGGGTGTATAATAAACGTGTCTGCAAACATTATATTGGTGACAAACAGAGAGACAGTAACAGGTGCGTGCCAACTGCATGCATCAACCCTGTCAGTGTGTGAGGAGAGCTTTGTCCGAGGTGAGGTGAGGCTTGTCACTGCCACTCCTCGTGTTTCTCCCCTGTATTTGAACAGGAAATGTGCAAACTCAGCGATTTTGACTCTAAAAATGATCAAAATTATTGAAATCATACAGAAAACAGATTTATAGCACAGACCAATGAGCAAAATTATTTTATGTTATCATTATGTATTTTTACTTTTCATGATGACAAGTGAGGCTCTGCCTCCCATGAACACACTTCCCTGAAATAGATAACATAACCATCAGTGTTAAGTAAACTCCTGAAATCATCCTTAACTGTATGTGGAAGTATTATTTTCATATTCTGTAAGAGTTAATTTAATATTAGTAATATTTTTCTATAAGATGGATTATATAGTGTTTTTCATAGCTAAGATAAAGATAGCATAACTGCTAGTGTTGAAATAACTCTTAAAGTAATTCACGACTGCATATGGAAATATTGTTTTAATATATTGTCCATTCTTTAAGAGTAAATTTATCATTGATGATTTTGCTGGGCAGAAAGATATTTAGGAAAGGCACTATAAAGTATAAGATACGCAGACAACCTAACTGCTGCTGTTAAATAAACCCTTAAAGTCATCTTTAAAGCTGCATATATGGAAATTGTATATTGTTTTTATGCTGTATATTCTTCAATTGTCCATAATTTTGCTAGTCAGGGTGTCAGGCAGGAAAGGCACTATAAAGTATGAGACAGATAACACAACTGCCAGTGTTAAATACTTAAAGTCATCTTTAATTCCATACATATATATAATGTTATTTTTATATACTGTATACTCTTAAGTGTAAATTGAAAATGGTAGACTTTGCTCGACAGAAAGATAGATAGCAAGGCGCTATAAAGTATAAGACAGAAAGACAGCATGGCTGCCAGTGTTAAATGAACTCACAGCCACCCTTAAATGCGTACGGCAATGTTTTCATGTCCTGAATATTCTTTAAGTGGTGATTTTACTAGACAGAAAGGTAGCAAGGAAAGGCACTATAAAGTAGACGTTTGTATCACTGCTAGTGTTACATTAACTCTTTAAGTCACCTGTAACTGTATATGCATAATGGAAATATTATTTTCACACACGGTGTGTTCTTTTAGTGTTAATGTAACACCGGCGATTTTGCTATAGATGCATAAATAAACGATCGCATTGTAAATAAACGGATTCGAGCGACATTACACGCGTCATTTAAACGGCTCGTCATCTTCTGCCATTCTTCCATTACTTTTGAAATGCATCAGAAATCCAGGAAGAGCAGCCCTCGGCATATTTGTTAGCGAATAACTTAAAGCCGTTTCTCCAGAGCACAGACAGAAGGTTAAATTGCGAGCTTTTACTTTATACGCCCGTCTGTTTCCGGTTAAACAATAAACAGCGTTTAGAAATTCTTGCTCGAATTTTTCGGCTGTATTAACATTTTTTACGACCTGACAGCGTCTTTACCTCTATGCGGTACTGCCTTAAAAACGTCTTAAATAGATGCCTTGAAACAACTATCAAGCCAGCGGATTCCGTTTAACCTGTCAGGTGAATCCCTCCGCTATTACCATACAAGTCGGTGGTCTCCTTCTTTGGCTATTCGATCGTGCATCGCGGCGTGCACTTAACAGCACTGCCACCTCACATAGCTCCAATGACTCGGTACGACTTGATGAAGAGTTTTCCCTGTGTGACTATGTATGAATTATTGCCGAAAACTTCGTTTTCCTCCTGGATTCCCAAAGATGCGATCGTTGAGTTACGTGACCTCTGCAAACGGGCCGAGAACGAGCTCGTCGTGTCATGCGCCGGCGTTCCGTCCACGATTGTTCCCCCGATTCGAGCAATGGATGGACTGACGGCACTGTTACGAACAATACACGCCCATAAAAATGAAGTGGTTCTTCACAGTGATGCTTGTTTATTTGGAACCTCATCAGGTCTCGCCATGAACAGACAATAGCACATCTGTGACATGTCACTAGGTTTCAAAGGGAGTTTTACTGCATAACACGGGCTATAAGTTGAGGTTTTCGTAGTAAGTTAGTATTCTACTAGTGGTCCACTACATAAAGATAACTTTTTTATGCATAAATTAAATGCATAAATTAGGAATCTTTTCAAACCTCAAAGAACCATATATACACGGAACTCTTCATGGAATGAATCGGCTCCGTGGCAAGCAATGGGGTCTATAACGAGCCACACAACCCATTAAAGTGCCATTAAAGAACCGTTCATTTGAAGAGTGAAGGCGTCAAACTGCGTTATTGACAGCTCTTAGTAACGTATGAAATCTCCAAATTCGTGTTTTTGGTACTTTATAATATATTAATATGTTATTCCATTATTTGGCATTAAACGATTTTAAGTACAATGTACAAGCATTCATAGTAAAACGGCTCATTACTGTTTTGATTGTTTTCGTACCCAGGCGCCCTTTGGATTTGTTTCAGTGTACTGTATTCAGAACGTCTGCGTGGAATTGAGGACACCAAGAAAACTGCCCCGAGCAAATAAGGCATCGTTGTTTATTTTAGAAGAGGTATGGCAGATAGAGAGAAAGGCCCAAAATGAGAGACAGATAGATAAGAAATACACTATATAATTGAGATAGATGTGAAAGGCAGCTATATGATATATAGGTACATACATTATATAATTGAGACAGATGTGAAGGGCACTATATGATACAAAGATAGATAATATGTAATATACTACGTAATTGATATAGATATGAAAGGCACTATATGATAGGTACATACACTATATAACTGAGACAGATGTGAAAGGTACTATATGATACAAATATAGATAATATGCAATACACTACATAATTGAGATAGATGTGAAAGGCACTATATGATATATGGGTACTTACACTAAATAATTGAGACAGATGTGAAAGGCACTATATGATACAAAGAAAGATAATATGCAATACACTATATAAGTGAGATAGATGTAAATGGCACTATATGATAGATAGATAGATAGATAGATAGATAGATAGATAGATAGATAGATAGATAGATAGATAGATACTTTATATAGGTACATACACTATATAATTGACACAGATGTGAATGGCACTATATGAAACAAAGATATAATATGTAATACACTACGTAATTGATATAGATGTGAAAGGCACTA
>JANRMT010062823.1:17898129-17910976 GCA_026402145.1 Polypterus bichir lapradei | reverse complement strand
ATGATATATAGGTACATACACTATATAACTGAGACAGATGTGAAAGGTACTATATGATACAAATATATAGTGTATTGCATATTATCTATAACTGAGACAGATGTGAAAGGCACTATATGATACAAAGATAGATAATATGTATTGTACTACATAATTAATATAGATGTGAAAAGCGCTATAGGATAAATGTATAAAGACAGATAAATATGAAATACACTATATAATTGAGACACATGTGAGAGGCACTATATGCTATATACAGTGGTGTGAAAAACTATTTGCCCCCTTCCTGATTTCTTATTCTTTTGCATGTTTGTCACACAAAATGTTTCTGATCATCAAACACATGTAACCATTAGTCAAATATAACACAAGTAAACACAAAATGCAGTTTTTAAATGATGGTTTTTATTATTTAGGGAGAAAAACAAATCCAAACCTACATGGCCCTGTGTGAAAAAGTAATTGCCCCCTTGTTAAAAAATAACCTAACTGTGGTGTATCACACCTGAGTTCAATTTCCGTAGCCACCCCCAGGCCTGATTACTGCCACACCTGTTTCAATCAAGAAATCACTTAAATAGGAGCTGCCTGACACAGAGAAGTAGACCAAAAGCACCTCAAAAGCTAGACATCATGCCAAGATCCAAAGAAATTCAGGAACAAATGAGAACAGAAGTAATTGAGATCTATCAGTCTGGTAAAGGTTATAAAGCCATTTCTAAAGCTTTGGGACTCCAGCGAACCACAGTGAGAGCCATTATCCACAAATGGCAAAAACATGGAACAGTGGTGAACCTTCCCAGGAGTGGCCGGCCGACCAAAATTACCCCAAGAGCGCAGAGACGACTCATCCGAGAGGTCACAAAAGACCCCAGGACAACGTCTAAAGAACTGCAGGCCTCACTTGCCTCAATTAAGGTCAGTGTTCACGACTCCACCATAAGAAAGAGACTGGGCAAAAACGGCCTGCATGGCAGATTTCCAAGACGCAAACCACTGTTAAGCAAAAAGAACATTAGGGCTCGTCTCAATTTTGCTAAGAAACATCTCAATGATTGCCAAGACTTTTGGGAAAATACCTTGTGGACTGATGAGACAAAAGTTGAACTTTTTGGAAGGCAAATGTCCCGTTACATCTGGCGTAAAAGGAACACAGCATTTCAGAAAAAGAACATCATACCAACAGTAAAATATGGTGGTGGTAGTGTGATGGTCTGGGGTTGTTTTGCTGCTTCAGGACCTGGAAGGCTTGCTGTGATAGATGGAACCATGAATTCTACTGTCTATCAAAAAATCCTGAAGGAGAATGTGCGGCCATCTGTTCATCAACTCAAGCTGAAGCGATCTTGGGTGCTGCAACAGGACAATGACCCAAAACACACCAGCAAATCCACCTCTGAATGGCTGAAGAAAAACAAAATGAAGACTTTGGAGTGGCCTAGTCAAAGTCCTGACCTGAATCCAATTGAGATGCTATGGCATGACCTTAAAAAGGTGGTTCATGCTAGAAAACCCTCAAATAAAGCTGAATTACAACAATTCTGCAAAGATGAGTGGGCCAAAATTCCTCCAGAGCGCTGTAAAAGACTCATTGCAAGTTATCGCAAACGCTTGATTGCAGTTATTGCTGCTAAGGGTGGCCCAACCAGTTATTAGGTTCAGGGGGCAATTACTTTTTCACACAGGGCCATGTAGGTTTGGATTTTTTTTTTCTCCCTAAATAATAAAAACCATCATTTAAAAACTGCATTTTGTGTTTACTTGTGTTATATTTGACTAATGGTTACATGTGTTTGATGATCAGAAACATTTTGTGTGACAAACATGCAAAAGAATAAGAAATCAGGAAGGGGGCAAATAGTTTTTCACACCACTGTAGATAGATAGATATGTAATACACTATAAAATTGAGATAGATGTGAAAGGCATTATATGATAAATGTATAGGTAGAAAGATAAATATGAAATACATTATTTAATTGAGATAGATGTTAAAGGCACTATATGATACAAAGATAGATAATATGCAATACACTATATAAGTGAGATAGATTTGAAAGGCACTATATGATAAATATATAAAGATAGATTAATATGAAATTCACTATATAATTGAGACAGATGTTAGAGGCACTATATGATAGACAGATAGAGCAATAGATAAATAAGAAAGACAGTTATAAGTGATAGATAAGTGAAATAGATGTAAAATACACTTTGTAATAGATATATAGATGGTTAAATATGAAATACGCTATTAATTGAGATAGACAGACAGAACTTTATTTGCCCCCAGGGGGAAACTTGTCTTTTTATAGAAGCTTAGATATGAAATACATATATGAAATACACTATATAACTGAGAGGTGTATATATAATATGCACTTTATACAGTAATTGAGATGGATGTGAAAGGCACTATATGATGGATCGTTTTCGGTTACGTTGCTTTGCTTACTTCTGATCACAAAACGCCCTTATGTATTAAAATGTTTAAAGCCGTTTATTCATAGCCTACAATGAAATAGAGGCCTGCAGTGAGTAAAGAGGATTACATGAACCGATACGACTAATATACGAAGAAAGAAAAATGATCTGCTGTGCCCTTCAGCTAGATGGGTGGGATGTGACTCTCGCATGCCTTTCGAATCACTTGAGAGAGCAGAGCGGCAAATGAAGATTCCACGGGGACTTTTGAGTTTCTTGACTGCACGTGATTTTGCCCAGTTACTTAGCTGTATTTACAAAGTGAAAGAAACTAAAATCATATTCATATTCTGTATTAAAAGCTTAAAATACACAAAGATTCGTCTTTTTTATAAACTTAAACCGTGTATCAAGTCATTGTTAAAAAACGCGCAGTGGATGCGGACGTCTGAAAAGGTAAATAAGATGAGAATTTGTAGCAGATTCTAAAGCTGTATTAAAACGCCTTCGTAATAGTTTTAGCAATATGAAAGACGGATTTAAATAAAAGCGAAAATGATACATAAACATGTAAATACACTAGAAAGAAAGAAAGAAAGAAAGAAAGAAAGAAAGAAAGAAAGAAATGGACAGATAGATGGGTAGACAGATATGAATGACAGTATGAAAGACAGACAGATAAACTGTAAGTGCTAAAGTGTTAAATCAACTCTTAAATTCACCCTCAACATTAGCGGTATAGTCTTCATATATTACAGGTAGTGTTAATTTAAAATTGGTGATTTTGCTTGACCGAAAGATAGACAGAAAATGCACTCTATAGACACATATGCATGGCACATAAGAAATATATGAAAACCAGTGTATGAAAAGGTAAAGATATAGAAAAGGCCACTATATGATATGTTTCTATAACTAGACAGATGTAAAGACAGATTGATGTGAAATGCATAGCTATGAAACTATATAATGGAAAGAAAGACAAATGTGGAAATGTGTTTACAGAAAGACAGAATGGAAAGTAAAGAAATAATATATGAATATGTAGGCACTAAATAATAGACTCATTTTAAAGAAACATGAATACATGTGGAATACACTATATAACATATAAATATATATATATATATATATATATATATATATATGTGTGTGTGTGTGTGTGTCTGTGTGTGTGTGTGTGTGAAATGAACTATATAGAAGAGCATAGTATTCGGAAAGATATTAGATAGACAGACAGACAGACAGACAGAGAGAGATAGAGCTTTTCATATCTGTCTCTATACTAGATTTAAAAGACTTTCTCTTTCTGCATATAAATAAACATGACATGTACAATATAGATAGATAGATAGATAGATAGATAGATAGATAGATAGATAGATAGATAGATAGATAGGAAAGGCACTATATATTACATTTAAAATACACATACTGTCTCTCATGTTGCATGATGGTCTATTAAATATCGACAGCACTGAAGATGGACAAACAACATTTGGTTTAAACGGAGTAACGGTAATCTATCGTAGTTAGATACAACTGTTTATCTGCATTCTGGACGAAGGGGTATCTTAACGTACTTCATTTACCTCTCTGCTTAGGACATTGTTGTTCAAAGTTAATTGTCATGAGTGTCGAGAGAATGTAGAGAGTGTGAAGTAGAAAAATTAACGTACTGGCAATAAATCTCACACAGAATAGGCCGATCTTTTTGATCACGTGTGTATTGATGAATTTTCGGTCGATGTTTCTGCACAGGGGCCAGTAAGCCTAACCCTTTGAAATTAAACGGACCTCCCTGAAATGTCCCATGTCTGTATGTTAATTGTATTCGCAGAGCTGTTGCGCTTTTGAACTTGCATTCATAATGCCGGGACGTTTTTACGAATTTCTGCTTTTTCCAGATTATGCCAGCGACGTAACATTTTGTTATTTTAAACACAAGCCACGGTAAATGTATTTATATATACCGACAGATAATAGATAAGATGCGCACGTTGTTAAAACTGAAGTGAAGCGTGCACAGTGCAGATGTCACCTCGGACTTGTTGCAGTGGTCCATAGCAGCCCCCCTCTTAAGATCTGAAGTTCTCTGTGTTATTAGCCGCAGGTGTGGTGGTCCTAAATGTAAAAACGCGTCTCTGACTGTACGCTGCTATATAGGCTAGGAGAGTAAAGAGGACCATGGGAAGAATCCCGTTAGGTTTGCACCTGCTGGCTCGCATCACAGCTTAGGTAGACTCAACCGAGGCTTCAGCATTGCGTTCGCTGACCATCACGGCTCTCATCCTGCCAGTTTTACCTCCTATTGGAAAATCATGACACGATCATATAAATGAAGCTGCATGCTGATGAAATTTCAAAGAAGACTGTATGCACTTTGTTTTAAAAAGTGAAACACGTCCCTTATACGTTACATTTCTTTGGGCCTTTAAAAAAAATACAGTCAGAAATATTCAACAGTCCATTTGTTTATTGAAGGACTAACTACGACGTTGACTCCAGATGCCGGAATTAAAGGAATTCACGCATATTTGTGATTATTGGTTTTATTGTATTGTGTGTCAGACTATACATAGATGGACGGCAAACTTTTGAAATTAAAGCAGTGTAAAAAATAAGTTAAAAATGTATTCCGTAAATACAATTGTATGAAAAACAAACGTATGGGGAGGTTAGCACTTCTGTAATATACAATATACGTACCTTAAGAAGGTTTCGGAAATTCTGCGTTTTATGTTGTCGCCCAAATTTGTGACATTCACGCTTTTTTGACTTCAGTCATATTGGATAAAATTACTAAATAAATGAAAGTATTTAAAAATATTTTTACCTGTTCACTTTAGAGCTCAACTCTATAGCTAGATGGACATTATTCGGTATAATATATTAATAATAACTAAAAAAAGCAGACACTTATTAAAATTACGTTATAACCCAGCGAGCAGACTTTGTGTGCAAGCGAAGTGAAAGGACACGCGGAATGTGCGCCTCTGAGAGGACGTTTGCTCCACGACATTTAAACGGTTTGTCCAACCTCAGTGTCGAGACATCACTTTGCATGTCGCCCAGTCTCGGTGTCGGCTCTGCTTGGCATTGATTTTACACACGCATATCATAAACTAATAATATAATTCTATAATTAGCTGTCTGTGTTCTGTAAAACCGCAGCGCAAGTATTTTGCATCTCTTGACATATCACTCGGGTGGCACTGGCGTCCCATCATCCCCAAGTGGAGGTTAATGTATCTTTAATGAGCGACGTCCAAACAGCTCTTTGTGTGTTTGGCGGCGGGGTCATACATTTTGATGGTGAGCGACCCCCTTACATTTTTAAAGGTATGCGTTCGTCTAGCAAAGTGTCAAATGTTTGATTTCTGATTGGATAACTAGGCGAATGTAGATTAATGTACAGCGTTCGTGTGCTCATTGTTCGTCTAATTTAACACGATGTAAACTACAGTTAATAGCAAGCCGAGGTCTGTCCAATAGATGACAAATTAGACGACCCTTGTTAACTGGAATATGAAAAAACATTTTGTAATTATAGAACTCATAAAGCACCCTAATTAGAACAAAGATATGATAATAAGGAGATGCGACAAGATGAGAGCACTGTTTGGTTTGCAGTCGTACCCTAAAGACTTCAAAAATCTTCTTTCCATTGTCATTAATAAAAGATTTTCCATGCAAAGACCTTTCACCAGTGACATACAATTTATGCCGTACACAACACATTAACCCAAAAGAGCGTCTCCATTTTTTCACTATTATGAAAACTAATAAATTCGTCAAGGTGAATTAGGCACACAAATCAGATAAGTCGTAGCAGATTATATATTGAAAAGCTGTGTTTCACAAGCCTAAATGAAATTTCAATCTAATAATTCCTTCCTGCCCTGGCCATAATTTGCTTAGAGATGTTGTTCTATATCTTCCAAAGCGATACTCGCGGCATAATTAAATGATAGTCAAGCTTTTAACTTTGATTTATTTCGTTTCACGGAGATAGCGATATGTAGACGAAGTTGCACCTATTCTAATGCACATTATGGGATGTTGAGCGTACACGGGAGCTCCGAGTGTTAAACTGTATTCCGTAATTAGTAAACCATCTATCTGCATGTCTGTCTATCTGTCATATACTGTGGGGGCCGTTTCTATCAATCTATCTATTAAACAGAGCATTTTTATATGTCGATCAATTTATTATATATATAGTGCCTGTTATATATTGATCTATTTTACAGTGCCTTTTTATGTATAGATCTATTATATAGTGCCTTTTAATACTGAGATCTATTATATAGTGTCTTCATATCTATTTATCTATCTATCTAATAAATAGATAAATTTGTATCCTTCGGTTTATTTATTATATGCGCCGTTGCCATCAATCTTATAACAGAGCATTTTCACATATTGATCTATTATATAGTGCCTTATGGGATTTGTTATATAGTGCTGTTGCTATTTACCTATTAAATAGTGCATTATATATATTAAATCTATCATTAAGTGTCTTTATATATAGATTTATTATAAATAGTATTATATAGTTCTATGTGTCTACTATATAGTGTGTTTTTATGTATAAATCTTTTATGTGTATGGCGTTTCTATCTATTACATAGTGCATTTATATATAAATCTATTATATATAGTGCCCTAGATCTGTTTTATAGAACTATTATCTACCTAATAATTAGTGTGTTTTTATTCATCAGTTTATTTATTACAACGCGTCGCTTCTATCAATTTATGAATTAAAAACTGTATTTATATATAGATCTATTATGTAGTGCCTTTATATATTGAGATTGATCGATAGAGAAGATATTAAGATAGACAAACAGGTGCTATAAAATAGATCTATCTCTTTATAGAGCCTTTGTATAAAATTATTATTATTATTATTAGTCTGACGACTAACAACATCCCAAAAGGAGTACTGTATATTATTTTATTATATAGTGCCTTATCTATCTATCAATTTAATAAATAGTGCGTTTGTATCCATCGATCTTATTATTATTTAGTGCCATTTCTATCAATCTATGTATTAAATGGTGCCTTTTTATATATAGATTATATCTCTCTCTTTTGCTATTCTTTTTCTTCTTGCATTTCTGTATTTTAAATTTTGATTATACTTTTAAGATTACGTTTTTCTTCAGGCTAATAGATGATTGCATGGCCTTAATAAAAATTATCTCCGTTTTATGTTTAACCTTTTACTGGTTACATGTTAATTACATTAAAAATTGGGTGCATCATGAAGTAAACGGCGTTGGCAAATTATCCACCTTTAATGTTTTCGGCCTTAATCGCGTCTCTCCTTTTTTTTGTCTTTTCATTAATTAGATGACGTTGTCATTTCATGACACTTGGCATCTGTAAACTTACGTTGATCCGAAGCACAATGCAAAGGGGCGCTTTGTGAATTGGGTGCCTTGTAAAATTGTGCCCATGCGCGAGTCTAAACCGCCCCCCACCTCCCCGCCCTCTCCAACAGCAGCAGCAGCACCACCACCACCCATTCGTCCCAGCCGTGCTGTGCCTAATGAAGAATAATAAATCCACTGAAAGGTTTTTCAGGTGTAGCCGAGAAGAGAGAGAGAGAGAGAGAGAGGAAGAGAGAGAGAGAGAGAGAGAGCAAGAGAGAGAGAGGGGGTGAGTGAGAGTGAGAGAGGAGTCGAGCAGAGCTTCACCTCATAGAAGAGCAGCGCGAGTCCCCGCAGCAGTCAATAGAGGCGTCTAGTCCAGAGACCGAAACTGCACATTTCTTTCGGTTTTCTTTGCACGTATGTCGTTGTTATTATTAACAATACGTGGTAATTACGGATATTAAAACGAGTGTAATACTTATTTAAAGGAAGATTTTGGAGTTTCGTAAAGAGACAGAGAAAGAGAGAGAGAGGGGGGAAGAGATGTCCTGTTAAAACGATTCTTCAGAATCAGAGCAGCGGAAACCAAAACACCGAAGAAAATAATTAATAAAAAAGACAAACCAGAGAGCGACACCGACAGCATTTCGAAGAGAAAAAAAAGTGCCACCTCTTGTGAAGGTATACACTCCACGGCACTGAGGGTTTTGCTCCTTTCTCTTCCAGGCAGAGCCATAAGGCGGGGCGCTATACGGCGGCTCTTAGCTGCAGAAGGGGCAACGGGGGAAGACGTGCTAAAATAGAGACCACATTTGCCCCCACCCCTCTCTCTCTCGTTTTTTTTTCTTTTTTGTTTTTTTTTTTACTCGGCGGTATTTATTAAAGTGTGTCCCGAGACTTGAACGACTTGTTCTTATCGAAGAGGCGGAGACATAACTTATTAGGAGGCACATCGCCTCAACTCTTGTCGCCTGCAAACATGATGATGATGTCTTTGAACAGCAAGCAAGCTTTCAGCATGCCTCACACCAGCCTGTCCGAGCCCAAGTACTCCAGTTTGCACTCCTCGTCCACAACGTTGACTTCCAGCGCCCCGTCTTCGTGCTCCTCCGCGTCCAGGAACAGCATCAGCATCAGCATCAGTAGCAGCAGCAACCACAACTCTGGCGGCTCCGGCAGCTCGGAGGGGATGCGCCGAGCCTGTCTCCCAACCCCACCGGTATGTATTCTGCATAATCACCGCTTAAAGGCACATTTTGACAGCCCACTTTTTTCTTGATGTTTTTTTCATGTCTGCACAGCAAATCACCCAACACCTCCAATCTTTTTTTTCCCTCTCTCCTCAACTTATGTATTCAGTCGGGCTTGCCTTTCATATTAATTTTTATGACCTGGGATGTTGCATGTGTCTTGTTTTGTGTGTTCTTTTTTAGGATTTCTTTTTTTTTTTTTAACATTCTGGAAATGTTTTAATCCGAAGAGTGGAGAGCGAATTCCCTGCTGACAGTAATGTGCGCATTTTATTTGCAATTGCAGAGCAATATATTCGGCGGCTTGGATGAGAGTTTGCTGGCCCGCGCTGAAGCTCTGGCGGCTGTGGATATAGTCTCTCAGACCAAGAGCCACCCTCATCCTCCTCATCACAGCCCCTTTAAGCCGGACGCTACCTACCACACCATGAACACTATCCCGTGTACTTCTGCCGCTTCGTCTTCCTCCTCCGTGCCAATATCTCATCCTTCTGCCCTGGCAGCACCTCACCATCACCACCACCACCACCACCACCATCACCCTCAGCCACACCAAGCTCTGGAGGGGGAACTTCTGGACCACATTACCCCAGGGCTAGCGCTGGGGGCCATGGCCGGGCCAGATGGATCTGTTGTCTCCACACCGGCTCACCCGGCGCACATGGCAGGTATGAACCCCATGCACCAGGCAGCCCTCAATATGGCTCATGCCCACGGACTGCCTTCGCACATGGGCTGCATGAGCGACGTGGACGCCGATCCCAGGGACTTGGAAGCGTTCGCCGAGAGGTTCAAGCAGAGGAGGATCAAGCTTGGGGTGACCCAGGCGGATGTAGGGTCAGCCTTGGCTAACTTGAAGATCCCGGGAGTGGGTTCCCTCAGTCAAAGCACTATCTGCCGATTTGAGTCCCTCACGTTGTCGCACAACAACATGATCGCCCTCAAACCCATCTTACAAGCCTGGCTGGAAGAGGCGGAGAAATCACACAGGGAAAAACTCAACAAGCCGGAGCTCTTCAACGGAGCCGAAAAGAAAAGGAAGCGCACCTCCATAGCGGCCCCAGAGAAAAGATCCCTGGAAGCTTACTTCGCCATCCAGCCTCGTCCTTCATCGGAGAAAATCGCGGCCATAGCAGAAAAACTGGACCTGAAAAAAAACGTGGTCCGTGTTTGGTTTTGTAATCAGCGGCAAAAACAAAAGAGAATGAAGTATTCTGCATGCGTGTGACGTTTTACAAAAACAGCGAAAAAAAACCTGCCAAGAGACAGACAGGCGACATGCGACATTTGTAAAATAATTCTTATCTCATGTACTTTACTTTCATGTTCGTCTGAGACCTGGACTTGTAAAAAAACGAATTTTTGTTTGTATCCAAAGTGAGTAAAAAAAGCACTGAAAAAGTAAAAAAAAAAAAACACTGAAAGAATTCCAGAAAAAAAGAAAAAAAAAATCGAATACACACTTTGAACCCTTAAAGGACGTGGAATCATTTTTAAAGGATTAATTGTCAGAGCAAGTAAGACTATTAGTTTCTTTCCCTTATGCTTCCTCCTTTCTTTTTCCTTATGAAAGAAAAAAAGAGAGAGAGATAGAGAACAGGTTGGAATCCATTTATTGAAGACAATACATTTATTTGTTAACGCGAGCAAATGTCAGTTAACGAATTACTTCTATGTTTGAATCAATGTAGGTTTTACCAGCACTTATATGAGCATTTTATTTTTTTTGCTGTCGAATATTTGTTTGATTTGTCTGTGTACGATGTAGTTTTACGTTTGTTGTGAAGAGGCGACGACTCTGTTCATTGCTCTCCTGGAAGCTCTTATTAAATTACTGCCACAGCACCCCCTGTAAATTATTAATCTAGCAGCCCGTACAGTTACTTTTGGACTTGCTCTAATTAATTCCGCCTTTTTAATTTAAAATAGAATGACAGCAGGAGAAAAAAAATTGACGACGTTTTACTGCTGATCTGATAAATACTCCGAAGTTTGCACACACATAAAGAACGTAACATTTGGTATAAGCACTTGCACATATTTTAATTTACAGTGACAATAATTGAATGTTTAAGTGATGACATTAATGTTACCGTTAAATCCCGTCTGCCTGGAACACCTCTTGCCATTTTCACGCGCCGTCCTCTTTCTTATAAACTATTTATTGTGTGAGGTAGTGTTTACTTCATTATATATTTATTGGGATTCCCTCCTCGTTTTGCTTCGCAAAATCAAATGCACAAAGCGGGCAAAATGTCGAAAAAGTTGAAAGCGCAGAACTGAACTGTCTAGATTACTAATTTAAGGGATTCCTCTAGCTTACCACTCAAAAATGAATTTTAATTGGTAACATTTCAGAGATTTTTATTTTTTAACGATTTGAGGGATCGCTAAAAACTTTACATCGCTACTTCTCAAATCAGATTGTTTATGACTTTGTTTTATCCCCAACCAGAATTACAAATGTATAGTACAAAATATGACTGAAACGACTTGATGCACATATAAATATATTCTTACAAATTTTTTGCTGTTTTGCTGTTTATAGCAAAGACCGTTTCGAGATTTAATTTATGTATTGTCCTTTTGATTAAGTGTCAATTGAGTATTTATTTATTTATTTATTTATAACATTATTGTATCCTTTTAAGTTATTGAAATATTGAATTGCGACATGTCTTTCATTAAAGAGAGAGAAAAAAATCACTTTTATGGAATTAAGTCTTTTCTCATTCATATATCAGAAAATTATTTGATTAAAGAGAAAGTCAGCTGAAAGTAAATCGAAATAAACATCCAGAAATGCTGTGCTGAATGTGAGCTTGTGTTGGATCAAGCTATCTATCTATTATATAGTGCCTTTCACATCTCTATCTATACATCTAATAGTAGTGCCTTTCATAGCTACAGTACATCTCAACTCAATATATTTTATACTGCCTTTTGTTTTTTATTATATAGCGACTTTCAGATATATCTGTCTATCTATGCAACAATCATATAGTACCTTTCACAATTTCTCTCTGTCTATTAAATTGTGCATTTTATATCTACTTATTATACAATGCTGCTCAGATCAATATATATTGATATATTGATATAGCACAATATATTTTTATGCTGCCTTTTCTACCTATTATAAAGTGGCTTTCAAATCTATCTATAATATAGTGCCTCTGATCTATCTATCTATCTATCTATCTATCTATCTATCTATCTATCTATCATTAAGCACATTTCCATATAATACATGGCACATTGTCTATGTATTTGTCCATTATACAGTACCTTATATGTATTTATTTTCATAGTGCCTTATCTATATATTATGCTGCATTGCATTGCATTTAATGGCGGTTCCTCGTAGAGTCTTTGCTTGAGAAAGAACCATTTCCTTCTGTGAAAGGTTCTTCGAATCTGTTCTTTTAGCTTTGAAAAGGTCCCTAATGGGTAGAAAAACAGAAATCCTTCATGTTTAGTAAGCTATCTAGCAAGATACCAACAGACCAAGAAAACGTCAACTTATTGTATGCAGTCAGAGTCCTTTTGAAATTAGGAGGACAGTATTACTGGTCTAAATAAACAAATCTAGAACCTTTTTTTTGGAATAATAAATGGTTCCCTATGAATTCACTCTCAAGGACCACTTTTGGCACCATTTTAATTTAAAGCCTTTTACAATTATCAATTATACATTGCATTTTTATTGTTATCTGTCTTGAATAGTGCCCTATCTATCTATCTATCTATCTATCTATCTATCTATCTATCTATCTA
>JANRMT010062823.1:17879063-17895201 GCA_026402145.1 Polypterus bichir lapradei | reverse complement strand
ATAATAATAATAATAATAATAATAATAATAATAATAATAATAATAATAATAATAATGCTTGCCCTACTGAATTAAATACAATACATTATTCTACTTCTGTCATAATTAGAATTCCTATTTTACTTTTCTTTTTCTTTAACATTTTTTCTTTCTCTGGGATGCAGATTAAAATTTAATGAAGCAAGGGACTGGCGGAGCTCTGCCTGGGGACGCAAGAACAGAATATTTAACTGTACATTTTACACCAAATGTCTGCCTTCAAAGACGTGATTGCTTTTAATCTCAAATTAGAAGAACTGCGGGGCCAACAATTGAGCAGCAGACCATAGAACTCATGCATTTGTTGTTATTATTATCATTTTATTTCTGATGCATTACCTTTTGCACTGCCATGTTGTTCTTTACATTGCCCCGTTTTAACATTAAAATACTAGTTATATCTTGGGTGTAATTACAATTGCGTTAATAATGCATGTCTTTTATAGAGTTGCAATGGTAGTGCGATTGTGAAAATTTTTAATGGGGTTAATGCAATATTCATTGGCTCTGGTGGTTATAAGAATGTGAAGTGTTTTTTCAGAAGCTAATCGATGGAGCTGGACTGTGAGCGCAAAAGCAAACGCCTGCTTGCATTGTTTCCTTTTTGAAACCCTGAGCTTTGGGTGAGTAGTTCATTGACCCTTTTGTTTTATTTAATTTTTTTTTAAATTCGATAATAACAAAATGTTTCTAGGCCAGGTCTGCCTACATTCTTCCACAGTTCACGTTGTAAAATGAATGAAGATATTGTGACGGCGGCCTGCCTGTTCCTATTCAAGTCTTCGGGCGGCTGTTACACAAACAAAGCGGGGTCTGCGTGTCCTTTATGCCGAAAGTGCGAATTGACAACGTCGCGTATTTTGTGACACGTCGCGTATTTTATTGTGACGCAACTCAATATTCTCTTTAAATCGGTGTCCATTTAAATTCTAATACAGTTTTGCATTTCTGCAGCACAATACTCAAGAGAACGTCGCACATACAGTAATCATTTTAAATAAACGGCATCTAGAGAATTACGGCTTTAGTGGTGTAGTTGAAGTTAATAAGGTTTATTCTATCTAAATATTTTCTAAATATTCTCACGTAGTTATATTTCGAGTCCGGGCTCCTAGAGGGATATTATCATACTTTAAATTCTGTTTAAGATAACCGCTTGAATTCTGCTTTTATTTCCCGGTGGTTACTGACGCGTGAAAATGTATGGAAGCTCCGTGGCGTACACCTCGGGCTCCACACCCCGGCCCCATTTTCAATTTCTTTACTTTAGTGGCGGTAGGAACGGATTATGTATTTATTTTTTATTTTTTTTCTAAAGCAAAATCTGGCGGATTATGAAAAAAAAAACAACGCAGATGGGATCCTGCAATAGAAGACTGGAGCAGCAGGTTATTTGCTACTATCGGATATTTTTGATTTGTTCGTTTAACTTCACCAATTCCAGTGTGGCCTCCGTGCACACCATCCAAAAAATCGGCTTCCTTTCAAGAAGCTCGCGGCGCGTCCACACTTAACTTACACAACTTTGAGAAAAGTGGGTGAAAGTCACTGAGATAAAACTTCTTTAAATTATTTTAAAAATACTCTCTCTAATATTGTTATAATTACAACGCGATGAGAGAGTTTTCGCGTACATTTAACACATGCAGACGCAGGTTAAGTGCTCAGCATCATACGGTGAATAAGCAAACGAGTTTAGAAATTGGATGGATGGATGAAAATTGACACGACAGGTGCTTGAACAGACATCGCTCTACTTCTTCTTCTTCTTCTTATTATTACCAGTTGTAGCCGCGATGGGCTGGCGTTCTGTCCAGGTATTGTTGGTAATCTCCAGGTTTCCAGCACTCCTAAGTATAAGAGGCTTTAAAAAAATGATGGGCGGATTGATGGATAGATTCATTATTATTATTATTATTATTATTATTATTATTATTATCGTTGGGCTGGCTCGCTGTCCAGGGATTGTTGAGATAGGCTTCAGCGTCTCAGAGACCCAGCTCAGGATAAACGTGTTTGAAAAATTAATGGAGGGGTGGGTGGATAGCGATGGCGAAGATTAATATTATTATTATTATTTGAAATAGGCTGATTCCCTCTCTGTTAGGATAGGTTCCATCTTCCCCGCGACTCTGAGATCAGGATAAGCGGATTTGGAATCTGGTCGGTTGAACTTATACTAATAATAATAATAATAGTGATGGCCTGCAGGGCCCTGTCTTGTTCAGGGATTTTTGAGAAAATCTGCAGCTCCCCGGCGACCCTGCTCCAGATGAATGGTTTTAGTACGTGGATGGATGGATGGATGGATGGAAAGACAATCAGGCCATTTTTAAAGAGAAGGTAGGATTCATTTGAATAAATGGTAGTGTTTTGACAGGTCGGTAGGACATAGCTTTCCAAAAATGGGTGAGTCGGTTGAAATGCCACGGTGAGGGTTTGAACGGGCTTGTACTGCAGTGGCGACCCCTACAGGTTTGCTTTGTGCCTTGCTTTTGTTGCTGCCAGGATCGGATACGGCTTCCTGAATCAGTGGCTAATACAGAAAGCGGAAGGACAGAGATAATAAATGGCTGAAAATGAATAGCCATCACATCTTGCTTTGAATAAACTGCATTGAAAATGTACTGAATGTGATTACTAAACAAATTGGCTCGTTCATTTTATGTAAATAAGTTAAAGTTTGGAAAATATTATTATTATTATTTATCACTTCAGTTTGCCGGCGGCTGCTGGGGTGTATGAGTTCCAAACAGGCACCTAAGGTTTAACCCAACACCTTACATGGAATGTGAGCGCTTCCCAATCATCGAACTCTTCTGTACTTCTTCTCCTTCATTATTAATTATTATTATTATTATTATTATTACTTTGTTAATGTTGCTGTGTCTCTCAGCGGGTAACTATTTCCTCTTCTCACGCCTGCACTTCCTTTCGATTCCCGGCCAAAGCACCTTCCTTTTGCGGCGTGTGGGGATTGGAGGATCTAATTTTGCCCCAGCGTAAATTGAGCATGGAAGTTTGCGGCACGTCCATGGTTAACTTCTATTGGGAACTCCTCCAGATTTACAGAAACCTGATAGATAGATAGATAGATAGATAGATAGATAGATAGACATTTTTTGTCCCCAGGAGAATTTTGGCTTTTTACAGAAGCTCTTTAAATATAGGTTAATAAGTATTATTGCTAAGTGATTTACACGTTAAAAATGTTTGTACATTAAAAATAAAAGTTGGCAGGCAAATAAAAAGGCAACATGCTGCAATTTAAAATGAATAGTTGAAGGATTTCCAAAGCTTCACGCCAATTAACAATTTTCTGCACTGTGCAAAGTAAAAATTTAAGTTTTTTTTAAAATGTAAATCTAAAAATTATTCTTTAAATTTGGATATTTTAATGGCTTTCCCCTTATAACCCTGAACTCAACCAAAGTGCAGAACTGCGTCAAACGCAGCGGTGGTGTAGTCGACTTCTCGGTGCGCGTTCTCTAACCGGGTAGCCAAAGCATTGCCAGTCGTGCACGCGCTGCTAATAAACAGTCGGTGCCCGAACCGTTCACGCCTTATTTTAAACCGTTGGGAGAGGAGTGAAGGGAGGTTTCAGATAATACACTCACTCCAAGTCCTATTAATCCCCCCCCCAATTTTTCTCGACCTACACATGGCCATCTGTTGACTGAAAGGTGCCCGCATTGAGCGAATACGAATGCAATCGATGATATGAATATTTAATAAAAAAGGTGCCGGAATACACACATATATGCAAACATATTCAACCAATCAAGAGCGAAGCCCTCTTGTAAAACGTATCTTGTATACACGGTTAGCGTTATGAACTGAATGCGGTTTCCGATTACACGAATGTCAATAACAATAAGCCTCTTTGCTCACCTATCGGGGCCTTTTCTGTTTTTCTTTCTGTCTTGTTTCTTTTTCTTTCTTTACTGTATTGTGTCAAAAAGGCGCTGCTTTTCATTTTATTTACAGGTCGCGTTTCAACGCAAATACACACTTGGGTTTGCATTTTGATATTTGTTTAGTATTTATTAGGTAAAATGCAGTAATTCCACAATAACTAGCATTTTTCATTTGTAAAATTTTACTTAGAAGTCAGTGCTGTAACGTTATCATGTTCATTTTGGGTATTCTAATAAAACAAAAAACGTACTGTATAAAGCCGGCGTTTTAGTAGTTTAACACCCCCTCCACCTTCCTCCTGATTTGTTTTAGTTTTATCATATTCCGTGACGCCAATATTTAAATAGAATTAATACATAGCAAAGGCTTAGCATGCTTGGTTTACAAATATTTAAAACATGAGTCGACTTGCTGTATGTTTCACAATAAGACAGTAATCCTAAATTGTATCTGAATATTTGAGTGCAGGACGACCAGAAATGCTACATTTACTTATGTTGTAGTATTAGAATTTATAGATATATTCATTTTATTTGAGGCATTCAGTAGGTAATAAATGAAAGGCGCGCGCACATCGTCATGTATACAGTATGGTTGAGCCGAGAATGCAAATCTACGGGCGGTCGGGAGCGCGCGCAGTCCCGTCTTGGGCTGTGCGCGTTCATGCGCGTTCCTTCAGCTGTCAACCCTGCTCTGCTGCAGATCTATTAATCATATCCACAAAGAGTGCCAGCATGGCAGGGCTCTCTTCTCCTTTCAGTTTGTACAGAGCAGAATCATTTACATAAAGTCCTTAAGGCAAATAACTGTTGGGGGCTCTAATTTATATCTGATCGAAAATTAGCCGTCATTATGCGCTCCATTAGCAGCGTCTTTAATGTGCTTCTAAGCACCATTTGTCAAGCAGCTTGTTAATATCCTTCAAGTCTTTAAAGTTGAGAGCTCATTAAAGACTGGTGCCCTGTTATTGATGCCATTTTAGACAAGACTTGTGCAGAGAGAGGGATTCGGAAGTATTACGACCCCAACGCCCCTACTAAGTTTTAAAACGAATACAAGTCGGGATTTAACACTCGCATCGTCAACTCTTCAAAAACAGTTCTTAGATGTTTAATAGGAAATTTCTTCATCGCCCTTAAAGTCCAGTCCCTCCAAATTCAGTCGGTGCTTTTTGTTTTAGCCAATAATGTGTTATTTCAGAGAAGAAGAAAAAGTGTCTTCGCTGAACTGAAAGCCAAATGTCTGCTTTTTGTGCGTTTAAGTAGTTTTTTTTAATTACTGGAGCAAACCTAATCAATTGACTCGAAATTATTTGCCAGCATAATGAATAACCAGGTATTACATGCCCGTCTCAGCCTTGTGTTGTATATTAAAACAACAACATAATAATAAAGCAAGGCGCAGTGGCGCAGTAGCTAGCGCTGCCGCTTCCCAAGTTCTGAGGCTTGCCGTTTGAGCGCTGCCGGAGTATGCGCGTTCATGCTCCGTTAACAGTATACTTCGTCTGCTCCAGTTTCTTCTCACATTTTGTATTTAAGTGTGACTGGGCAACCCAAATTAGTCCTATCGAGAAAGAGGGTCCTGCGATGGACTGACGACTTGTCCTGCGCTGTTTCCTGCTTTGTGCCCAAAACAGGAATCGGCTCCGGTCACCCCACGAATACAAATTGGTTTTATCGGTTTTGAGAATGTTATGTAGTAGTAGTAGTAATAATAATAATAATAATAATAATAATAATAATAATAATAATAATAATAATAAAGAAGAAGATGAAGAAGAAGAAGCAGAAGAAGAAGAGGAGGAGGAAGAAGAAAATAGGAAATTTCACGAAGTAGGGGATACCATTCAGTTCATCTCTATCATTTATTTAGCTAATAGAAGATGTCCCAATATCTTATCTAGTTATTTCTTGAAAGTTGTCAAGGTTTTTGCATAATAATAATAATAATAATAATAATAATAATAATAATAATAATAAAAGCAGAAGAGGAACATAAGAAATTTGATAAACAAAACAAGACCAGTCCATCAGTCTTGTTTGTTTAGCTAACAGTAGCTGTCCCAATATCCATCCATTTTCCAACCCTCTGAATCCGAACACAGGGTCACGGGGGTCTGCTGGAGCCAATCCCAGCCAACACAGGGCACAAGGCAGGAACCAATCCCGGGCAGGGTGCCAACCCACCGCAGGACACACGCAAACACACCCACACACCAAGCACACACTAGGGCCAATTTAGAATCGCCAATCCACCTAACCTGCATGTCTTTGGACTGTGGGAGGAAACCGGAGCACCCGGAAGAAACCCACGCAGACATGGGGAGAACATGCAAACTCCACGCAGGGAAGACCCGGGAAGGGAACCTGGGTCTCCTAACTGCGAGTCAGCAGCGCTACCCACTGTGCCACCATGCCGCCCTGTCCCAAAATCTCATCCAGATATTCCTTGTAGGTTGTCAAGGTTTCTACTTCTACATCATCATCATCATCATCATAACAAGAAAAAGAAGAAGAAAAAAAGAAATTTGACAAACAAGCGCAGGACATTCAGTACATCAATCCAGTTTATTGAGCTAACTGAAGCTGTCTCAATATCTCATATCCAGATATTATTTGAAGGTTGTCAAAGTTTCTGCGGCTTCATCTTCATCATCATCATCATCATCATAACAGGACGAAGAAAGTAAATTTGACAAAAGCCTGGAGACCATTCAGTCCATCCATCTCATTTACAGAGCTAATCGAAGCTGTCCCCAACATCTCCTCCAGATATTAAGGACTGTCAAGTTTTTTGCTTCATAATAATAACCATAACCATTTCATACTTGAATATATTCCTCTTGAGTTTTGCATTGAGCTCATTGTCTGCACTGTAAAAATTTTCCAAACAGCAAAACCGCAATGCTTTTAAAAGACGCTGAACTGGCTGTTTCTTAAACTTTCATGTCATTGTGCCTATTCAAGTAATTGTCTGAATAGACAAATACTTGGCTCATATTAACTGAAACCTGCATTGGCCAATGCACATCAGGGCTGGAGGCTTATAATCAAACTGTATTCCTAGTTGGAATCTTTTAGATACAAGTGCGCTCTTGTATTTCTATATACTCTTATGCATCCATCCATCCATCCATCCATCTTCCATTCCTGCTACTTACAGGTTCGTGGGGAAGCTCAAACCCATCTCAGCAAGCACAGGGTGCAAGGCAGGAACAAGCCCAGTCCATAGCACATACACCAGGGGCTAATTTCGCATCTCCATTCCCCTAAGCTGCATTTCTTTGGAATGTGGTAGGACACCAGAGCATCAGGAGGAAAAGCACATGAGGAGATCATGCAAACCTCATGCAGGAAGCACCCAGGATGTGAACCCAGCAGCGCTACCACTGCGCCACCGTGCTTCCCTGCTGTTTGACAGCTTTTAAAAAGGCAGAGGTTTTAGGACTTTAGTTGTTTAAATAATATAAGGCATTATATATAAATAATACATTTTCGAGATACATGCCGACAAGTTGTGCCGTCAATTTAATCCTAACCTATCCCTAATATTAATCACTTTTGAAACTGCAGCATATTTATCAGAAATGATATTAGCTCATCCTGCTGTCTCATAGGGTTGCACCATCAAAACATATGGTGTCAAAGTGGTCCTTCCAGTAAGAATCTTTGTATTATTATTTTTTTTAGATCCATAACATGCTTCCATAAATTACCATAAACAGGTGATAACAGATTTGTGAAGTATCTCTGGATTCCGGATTTTTAAAGGACTCTTGCTGCATACAAACACACTGGTGAAGTTCCGGTTTTCTTGGCCTGTCAGTATCCCGCCTACTACACCTCAAAGATCTCTGTTTTCTCCACTCATTAGAAACTTCCACAAAAAAATTCATTTGCAAAGACCCCTTCCCGGAATGAAATGGTTCTTTGTCAAGCAGTAGTTCTATGAAGGAACCACGTAAGTACTGCATGCAATCGCACAGGTGAAGTTCACATGTTCTTCATCTGTCACCATCCTGTTTACAGACATTAAAGATATCAGCCTTATCTACATCTTAAGAGTCTTTGCAAAGCCCAAAGAACCAACGTCACTTGCAAAGAACTCCTTTCAGAATGAGAGATTTCTTTATCAAGCAGTTCTTCTACAGCAGGTAACCACACAAGCATGCAAAGTGCCATTAAAGAACTGTCATATTTACGAGTGTAGGGCACTGGGTACAAATCCCGTATGGTCAGATATTGGTATGCTGCCCGCTTGACTAATTTGCTTAAGGCCTCCCCTCTCTGCGTACCGATGGTGTGCACGTTAGATTACCTGACGTCCGAATGTGACTATATAAGGCTGTACGTGCAGGAGTTTGCCCTTTGATAAACAGTCACTCCATTCAGTGTTGTGCCACTCATGTGCTGCCAGCGACCCAGTGATTAGATTAACTTGAGGAGGCTATGGGAGACCAGACATCTTTGGGCTTTGTTTAATTACTATTATTTGTTTTTAAATCCTTTTTATCTGGTGGTGTGGTTAAGACTTTAGACTTCCATTGCTGAGCATTCAGACTCATATCCCACTACTGACACCATTGTGACCATGAGCAAGCCACTTCACCTGCTTTTGCTCCAACTGGAAAAATATAAGTAAATCAAACCAATGGTATCTCAGATGTTGTAAGTTGCTTTCGATAAACTTGTCACCCTAGATCAGGTGTCCCCAACTCCAGTCCTGGAGGGCACCGGTGGTTGCAGGTTTTCATTCTAACCCTCTTCTTAACCAGTGATCTGTTTTTTGCTGCTAATTAACTTCTTTTGAATTAGTGTTAACTGACTTGCTCTTGAAGACTCAGAACCCTTCATTGTTTCTCTTTCCTTAATTAGCAGCCAAACAATAATGAGATACAAAATGAGCCAAAACAACTGGTGTCCATCATACAATATCTGAAAATAAAGAAAGTTGAAGGTCTCAGGATTGTTGATCTGCTCAGGTCCACAAAAATTTTTATCAGACCTCTTAGAAAAGAGAAAGTCAACAATTTTGAAAATGTCTGCTATTGCACAATGAGAGCAGTAACGAACCACAAAATTAAAGAATGGGTTTAATTAACAACAGGAATTGGCACCTTATTAAGCAGCTGGTTGGAGTGAAATTGGTTGGAGTTTCAGGCCCTGACTTAGCTGGTCTTCTCTTGACTCCCTCACTTCACATTTCATTTCTGTTTGGGTGCCATTTAATGAAAGAAATGAAGCAATTCAGAGGAACGATGAAGTTTAGGGGAACAAATCTGTAAAAAGCAAGTCAATTCAAATGAATTCAAAAGAAGTTAATTAGCAGCAAAAACAGGTCACTAATTAAGAAAAGGGTTAGAATGAAAACCTGCAGCCACAGCGGTCCTCCATGAAGTTGGGGACCCCTGATCTAGGGTGACAAGTTTATCAAAAGCAACTTACAACATCTGAAATACATCCATCCATCCATCATCCAACCTGTTATATCCTAACACAGGGTCACAGGGGACTGCTGGAGCCAATCCCAGCCAACACAGGGTGCAAGGCAGGAACAAACCCGGGCAGGGCACCAGCCCACCACAGGGCACACACACGGGACAATTTAGGATCGCCAATGCACCTAACCTGCATGTCCTTGGACTGTGGGAGGAAACCCATGCAGACATGGGGAGAACATGCAAACTCCACGCAGGGAGGACTCGGGAGGCGAACCTTACTGCGAGGCAGCAGCACTACCACTGCGCCACCGTGCTGCCCATCTGAGATACCATTGGTTTGATTTACTTTTATTTTTCCAGTTGGAGCAAAAGCAGGTGAAGTGGCTTGCTCATGGTCACAATGGTGTCAGTAGTGGGATATGAGTCTGAATGCTCAGCGTTGGAGCCACTGTGGCCCTCCAGGACCGGAGTTGGGGGCCCCTGCCCAAGATGATAATAACAATCCATTACACCAGGCAGTGAGGCTCAATGGTCATGGCTTTGGACCTCAAACCCTAAGGCTGTCAGTTCAAATCTCGCTACTGTGTGACAACAAGCAAGTCACTTGACCTGCCGGTGCTCCAATTTGTAATGTAACTAATTGTATTTTAAATGTAGTCAGTCACCTTGGATAAAGGCATCAGCCAAATAAGAATAAGCAGAATCTGATTTTTTCAAAAGTGTGCCACATGAAGACATTGATTCCTCGATACACTCTTAAAAATAATGGATCTGAAACGTCCCTCGACTGTGTTCTGTGGTTCCTCGTAGACCCATTTGCTTAACAAAGAACCGTTTTATTCCACAAAGGGGTCTTTGCATAAGAAATTGGTTCTTTGCCAATGTTTCTAATGAGTGGACAAAACAGAAGTGTTTAAAGTGTAGTAGGCAGGATACTGACAGAGCAAGAAAAACCTGAAGTCAGCCTTTGTGATTGTGTGCAGTAAGAGTCCTTTTAAAGTATTTCACCCAGCGGATATCATCTGTGCTTGGTAATTTATGGAGCCTGCAGATTGAAATTAATGAAGGTTCTTTCTGGAACCTTCAAGGTGGATGGCTCCCGAAATGGCATCGCGCTGAAGATCCACCTTTATTT
Organism: Polypterus bichir lapradei; assembly: GCA_026402145.1. Taxonomy (NCBI): domain Eukaryota; kingdom Metazoa; phylum Chordata; class Cladistia; order Polypteriformes; family Polypteridae; genus Polypterus; species Polypterus bichir. The sequence goes on along the minus strand of JANRMT010062823.1, from coordinate 17,884,669 downwards.
TTAAGAGTGTAGATGGGTGGGCATGACAATTTCTGATGCTTTTCATGAAGAAGGTCAAAACGAACCAAACTCTCAACTTTATCCTTCTATTTAAAGAAGCATTTATGTCGCCCTGACAGTTTTTTTAATTAATCTTTTACTGTTGGCTTCTGGGTGCCTTGATGTTGTGTGTAGGCAGGTGCTGTGGTGCAGTGGTTAATACTTTGGACTTTCGAGGCTGTGAGTTCAAATCTTGATACGGTGTGACCCTGAGCAAGTCACTTCACCTGCTTGTGCTGCAACTGGAAAACACATATATAAAAAAATGGAAACCAATTATATCTTAAACATTGTAAATCGCTTTGGGTCAAGTAAATAATATTAAGAGTATAGAAATAAGGCTGTGGTGGGCTGGCGTCCTGCCTGGGGTTTGTTTCCTGCCTTGCGCCCTTTGTTGGCTGGGATTGGCTCCAGCAGACCCCCGTGACCCTGTAGTTAGGATATAGCGGGTTGGATAATGGATGGATGGATAGAAATAAAGGTACAGTCTGATTATATAATGGCAATGCCAATAAATGGATGAAGGCGTCAGACACATAATAAGTGAGCAGTACAACACCAGTATAGCAAATGAAAGTGGCATCTTTAATATGAACTTAATATGTGGTTTAGGAAAAGTATTAGCGTTAAGGACGTCGCCTAGATGCGCCTCCTGCAAGGCGCTATACACAACAAGAAGAATCTGCGGCATTACTCACCAAAACCCTTGCAGTTCGAGCACGCTCCTGCGCGCGTGCCCGCGCCCGTGCGTGCGTGCGTGTCTTTTATTGTTGGTAAAACCTGATGTCCGTAGCTTTTCTGCTGCTTCCTTGAGGCTAAAGCAATAAAGGGAGTAATTAGAATGCTAAAGACAGATGTAAATAAAAGGAATGAGACAGTGGTGACAGATGAGTCGACTGTGGGTCAGCCTCTCATCAAGAAACCCAGTTGGTAGCAAATGACACCGCTCTCCATGCCAGTGGCCTTAGGCAACAAACTACAGGGACTGGCTTGGCAAAATTACTTTCAATAGCAGAGCGGCAGAGGAGCCCCCCAGAACAAAAAAAAAAAAAAAAAAAAGACCAGAAAAATGGAAATGCCATTTGAGTTCTACGCGCTGCTTATGAGATCAACTCGGGAAAACGCGTTGGGCTAAACTCGTCCGAGTCGAACGACTGAATTGTTAGCAATTGCGCTTTTATCTCAGCTACAAATGTATACAAATCTCTGTGAAAAAAGCATACGTAACGGATTAGTTTTACTCATTTTTATTCATCTCCCAAACACAACCGGCCATAAGATGCTACATTTACATTCAGATATTATTGCTACATCTACTTTTTGGCAGACGTCTTCATCCAAGTCGACTTATAACGTTTGAGATGAATTGCTTACATTTCCTTTGTTTTTTATTTTTCAATTGGATCACAAGGAGGTGACGTACCTTGCTCAGGGTCAAACACTGTCAATAGCATGACTTAAAGCTAGGAGTCTGATGTCTTACGCCACATAATCGAAATACGAAACATACGGAACTTTAAACTTACACCAAGTTTCATTTCTGTCTGAATTATTCTGAAATCAGCAGCCAAGCAAAAAAAAAAAAAAAAAAAAAAAAAAAAAGGTTTTTGAATTGTTTAAAGTCAAGACAGAAAACAAAATATATAATGAGGACTTCTTCTAAACCCACTCAAGCATCCTAACCCACTTATCCTCCAGGCTCGCGAGGATGCGGTGGTCATGTCAGTCCATCCCCGGGCACACTCACTTAGAAACCCCAAAGAACAAACGAACGCCGCAAAAGAGAAGTCCCATCCAGCACTCTAAGCTATGAGATGGATCTATCTATTATATAGCGTATTTCACATCTGTCAGTTGATCGAGTATATAGCACCTTTCCTATCTATATATTATATAACGTACTTCACATCTTTATTTCACATCTGTCAGTTGATCGAGTATATAGCACCTTTCCTGTCTATATATTATATAACGTATTTCACATCTGTCAGTTGATCGAGTATATAGCACCTTTCCTATCTATATATTATATAACGTACTTCACATCTGTCAGTTGATCGAGTATATAACACCTTTCCTGTCTATATATTATATAACGTATTTCACATCTGTCAGTTGATCGAGTATATAGCACCTTTCCTGTCTATATATTATATAACGTATTTCACATCTGTCAGTTGATCGAGTATATAACACCTCTACTATCTATTATATAGCATATTTCATATTTTTCAGTTGATCGAGTATATAGCACCTTTCCTATCTATCTTTTAAATAGCGTCTTAATTATCTATTATATACCATCTTTCCTATCTATCCATCTATCATTTGATCGATCGAGCATATACCACCCTTCTTACTATTATATAGTGTCCATATCTACCTATCTATTATATAGTGTCTTTCATATCTATGTAGCTATTATATAGTGCCTTTCATATCTATATAGCTATTATATAGTGCTTTTCTTATCTATTTATGTATCTATTTTTTTTCTGGGTACATAATGCGTTTTTGTTTTCTCTTGGTATCTTTAGGCATCATATAGTGCCATTTATTACCTGTCAGTCTATCTATCTATATAATCAGTCAGTCAGTCATTATCCAACCCGCTATATCCTAACACAGGGTCACGGGGGTCTGCTTGAGCCAATCCCAGCGAACAGAGGGCGCAAGGCAGGAACAAATCCCGGGCAGGGCGCCAGCCCACCGCAGATCTATCTATATATCTACTGCATAAAGAGAAAACAAATTGTAAAACGATTTCTACAAACTCCTTAATTCGTGATCGTTAACACCTTGACATAATCATCCTTCCTTTCTATCAAAAAATATCAAAACGCTTAGCTGGTCAGCATGTCCGTCCGTCTCCTAAGGATCACAAAAAAAGGTCCGTGTGCACCTGCCGAGCACCACGCTAGCCGCAGGCTCTGCACATAATGGATACTAATATACAACACACGAGTCTATGTATACAAATAATATAACATGTTAGGGTTGGTGTTCAGAATTAATTGTTTTGATTTATTTTTAATTTTCCTTTAAAAGGCAGGCAATATGGCGTATAGTGGTTATTGCGTTGGTTATGAGGTCGTGGGTTCAAATCGTGCCATTGACACTGTGTGATCCTAAGCAAGTCACTTCACCTGCCTGTGCTCTAGCTGGAGGAAAATAAAATAATAATAACTGTAACCAAAAGTGTATCACATGGCGTAAGTCGCCTTGGATAAATAAAGTCGACAGATAGATAATACTCTTTAAGGGAAAATCGTGAAAATGAGGAATAAACGTGCAGAAGTTGCTAACTGCATCTTAAACGTTCGTTGAATACGATCTTATTTCGATTATATTTGAAATTGATGATTAGTGGTTACAGGCTTTTCCTATTCCATTTCAAATTCGAAAGAAACTGTTTTGAAAAGAAAGCTTGATCATGGGCAAGGCGCTATATACATGAAATGTATGAATTATTATTATTAACAGCCAAAGTACTTTAAGACAAAGATTTTATTAAGTTTAAAAAGTACATAATCAGATTGACCGGTATTATGGACTAATCTGACTTTATATGTTCTTTAAAATAAAATAATGTGTTCTCATTTTACATATTAGTAATACACAACTGAATTTAAGTAATTTTAAATTATTGTAGGTATTTATCTATTCTGTTTAATTAAAACATAACTTAAAAAATCTTTGCCTCCAGAGTCGTTTTGCAAGTATTCAGCCAATTCATCAGTTTTGTAAAACCAAAAATTAAATAAAGGAGTCAAAGTGCTGACTTGAATAAGGAGCAACACACGCCGACACAACATAAGGACATCACACGGACTTTCTTTTGTGATCCTTAGAAGTCGGACGGACAAGCTGAGCAGTTAACCGTTTTTGACATTTTATGATAAAAGTGAAAGATGATGATGATGATGTCAATGTGTAAATTATCAAGAGTTACTGAGGTTGTAGAAATCTTTGTCAATTTGTTTCCTCTTTATGTATTAGATATATAGAGAGACAGTGTCATATAATAAAAGGCACTGTATGTCGCCTAAAGGTATATACCAACAGAAAACAAACGCATTTACATCAGATACTCAGATAGAAAAATAGATACATTGACAGATAGATATGAAAGGCAGTATACAATAGATACGCATGGAAGGCGATAGATCGATAGACAGACAGACAGACAGACAGACAGACAGATAGATAGATAGATAGATAGATAGATAGATAGATAGGCATGAAAGGGACTATATAATACAAATAAATAGATAGGAAAAGTGCTGTATAATAAAGTAAAATGCAAGGAACTAAACATGATAAACAGACTTACAGATATTAAAGTCACTTTAATGATAGCAATAAATGGCATTATGTGACAGATATATATGAAAGGCACAATATAGATAGATAGATAGATAGATAGATAGATAGATAGATAGATACAGAGGTTATATTATAGAGAGATTAATAAATAGACAGATCTGAAAGGCACTATATAATAGATTGATAGATCTTTATTTGTCCCCAGGGGAAATATGGCTTTTTGCATAGGAGACATAGACAAAAAAGGAATTACAGTATATCATAAACTCATAAAAATTAAGGTACTATACAGTAAGATAATATATATGCAATAGTAAATAGACTTATAGATATGAAAGGCAAAGAAAGCCACTACTGTATATAAGAGATAGACAGCAATGAAAGACATTACATAATAGATGGAATATGTTACATAAGATATAGACTGACTGTACATACTGTAAATAAATAGATAGGAAAGGCCCGGCCCTATATAATAGTGATCGATAGAAAATGTCCTGTATAAAAGGTTAAAATGTAAGTAGTTATACAGTAATACATAGTAGATAGACGTATGTATAATTAGCCGAAGTACCTGGCCTTGACGGTTTAAATAAAGAGGGAACAACTTTCATTTGGAAATTCAACATGGCTGAAAACAAGTCTACGACGAGACAAAATGAGATACTCTTACACAAAATCTGTGATTCAATGAGACAATCTAACTGTTTCCTTTGGTAAGTTGGGAAGAAAACGCCGCACATGTGGCCCTAGATGAGATCCTGTTTCGGCCGATACAAAACTTTGTGCGTGCTGATGACGATTTCGTCGCCCATTGCACTCTTGTTGCCTGATGGGAATTGTAGTTTATGCGTCTGCGCTACTTTTGGGTTGATATCCTCCGTTACAACTGCTATCCCTGATCTAATTTTCACCCGCTTTATTTAAGTTGGAGCAAGAAAAAGACTGATACAAAATTTAGTGAAAACAGAGCCAGCTTACGATTTTATTTATATGGAGTCACTATAGTATAGTATAGTATAGTATAGTATAGTATAGTATAGATAGATAGATAGATAGATAGATAGATAGATAGATAGATAGATAGATAGATAGATAGATAGATATGAAAGACACTATATAACAGATAGATAGACAGATAGATACGCACTATATAATAGATAGATAGATAGATAGATAGATAAGCACTATATAATAGATAGATAGATAGATAGATAGATAGATAGATAGATAGATAGATA
>JANRMT010062823.1:17861237-17879053 GCA_026402145.1 Polypterus bichir lapradei | reverse complement strand
TAGATAGATAGATAGATAGATAGATAGATAGATAGATAGATAGATAGGCACTATATAATAGATAGATAGATAGATAGATAGATAGATAGATAGATAGATAGATAGATAGATACCACAACCCTTACCTTTCAACACACTTTACGGTTTTGAAGATTTATTAAACCGCCCAAATTCAGCTGTGCCAAGTTTAAAGAGATTTACCCAATTTTGCTGCCAAATCGGCTTCAACGAAGTTCTAAATTAAAGGTCTGAATACTTAGAGGAATGTGAGATTTCATTTTTAACTTTTTATAAACTTTTCTAAAGACATGTCTTCACTTTGTCATTATGACTTATTGAGTGTGTATATTAATGGGACAAATGTCAAATGTATCCACTTAAAATGAAATTTACAACACAAAACGTGTGCAGAAGGCGCCTGAATACTTTCTGAATCCATTGCAGAAACAGACAAAATGGATATGAAAGGCACGATAAAAGAAACGGTTATATCCATTCGTTTTCCACATTGCTTATCCTGTTGAAGGTCGCGGAGGCTTTCTTTCATTTCATAATAATAATGTTTTCTTTTCACAGACCTGTTTGTTATCGTAATATATAATTATTGCACATGTTTTAAAATCGCTCCATCGTATGTTGTGTCCTTTATTTAACTTGCTAAATGTGCTTTGGTTTTATAAAAATCGAAAGGACAAAAAATAAACCCAAATACACCGGCTATTGAGCGGCATAAGTTAATATAAATGAAAACGTGTAGATTCCCAAATTATTCCTCTTTCAGCATATTTTGTACATTTTTATAAAAGTCGTTTTTCCTCACAGCCTCCTGGACCCTCGCCCGCCATCACGGCTTCGTCTCAAACTTCCAGCACTAAACATTCTTTAGCTGACCACACAATATTCTCTCCTCCTGACAAGTGTGGCATGCAGAATTCCTCCAGACGCTGAAAGGTACGAAATAAACAGCCCTGTGACTGATGGCGAAGTTTGTTTGTCTCCGTCTTTCTGATCTCTCACTTAATGAGGCGCTCGCTACAACTTCGGCTTTTTTTCCGTCTGCTGCATCTGATCCTTCAGATTCTCCTTTGCCTTTTTTTCCCATGGAAAACAAAAAAATCAGAGAATTATAACTGCTGACAAAAAGTGCACAATAAAAAACGACGACTTTCATTATCAAAGGCCTAAGGTAGAGTTTTCTGATCAGAGGAGTATGAAAATTACAGCTGCTCATGGAGGGAGCGGCGGCGTCGGCGGCCAAAAAAGAAAAACACAGAAAGTCTTTCAACACTCAGCAATTAGATTAATAGCACTGGGGCTGCGGAGACGCAAGTTCATCATTCGGAGATACAAATAAGTTTTATATGAAATATCAAAGGAGCGGCGGTCTGTCATGTGGTGGAGTGCGGAGGGCGCGCCTTAGTCACAAAATAAACAGCAACAGATTTAATCCTTAAAAAAAGTGACGGCAACAGAATGAAATCGCGGAGGAAGGATAGCAAATCAGAAACTTTGAGGTAAAATAAAAGATAACACGTTTAAAAATAGAGCAAACTCGAGAGAAATCCAGCTACTATTTAGTGTTTTTTTTTATAACTATGTATCTAATATATAGCGCCTTTCGGATCTCCGTATCAATCAATCTCTCGATCTCTGTTATATAGTGCCTTCCATGATATTATATCGGATATTTCATATTTCTCTAGCAATCAATCTCCATTACATCGTACACTTCATCCATCTATCTTTTATAAAGGGTCTTTTCTATAATTTATCAGTCTTTGTCATATAGTGCCTTTCATAGTGTTACAGTATGTCTTTCATATCTATCTACCTATTTACAGGTATTATACAGTGCCTTTCATATCTATCTATCTATCTACTATATATTGCCTTTCATATCTATCTATTTATCTATCTATCTATCTATCTATCATACCTGTAGCTATTATGGAGTGCCTTTACTATGTCCCTACCAAGCTATCAATTGCAATTATATAGTGCCTTTCATATGTAGCTATCAATTATATAGGGCCTTTCATATGTAGCTATGTATTTATCATATAGTTTCTCTAGCTGTTATGAAGCACTTTTGCTATTCCCCTACCAAGAAATTTATTGCTATTATGCAGTGCCTTTCACAGCTTTCTACCAATATCTGTTTTATATAATGCCTTTCATATCTAAAGATATATCATAGGTTTTTTTTTCATCTCTATTCTCGACCAATCTATTTATCTCTATTATATAGTCCATCTCAGGCCTATCTGTAATAGAGTGCCCTTCAGATCTGTATCACTCAGTTTGTCCCTCAGTTTTATACAGTATAACAACTTTTCTATCACTGTAGGAAACTATGTATCTCCATTATGCAGTGCCTTTTATATTTATTTATATCAGTAGTTCTCAACTTGTGGGGCGGGCCCCCCTGGGGGGGGGGGGCGAAGTAACAAAAAGGGGGGTGCGAAGATGTGAAAAAAAGAAAACAAGAATCAAAAATATGAAAAAAAATCTGCTGAAACCAAAACAAATTAACTTAAACTACATTCTGATACTAGAACAATAAATATAGAGTTAGATAAATGTCGATTAAAGTTAAGTAGGTATAATAAAATATGCATCTACATTTCAAAAAAATGTTAGGCGGGGCGTGATTAAAACTGTTATGAAAACTCGCAAATACTTAAAGGTTGAGAAACGCTGATTTATATACTATCTATTATATAGTACTATACTATATTTCATATGGTACCTTTCATATCTACTAGTTATGGATGGCCTTTTGGATCTCTCTACCAAGTTGTGCATTTCTATTATATAGCATCTTTCATATGTATCTCTATTATATAGAGTCTTTTTCAACTCTCTATTAGATAGTGTTTTTCATACCCAAGATATTTATCTGTCATATAGTGCCTTTCATTTCTATCTGTTATGGATTGCCTTTCATTTTTCTCTCCTGAGCTATTTATCTGTTATGTAGTGCCTTTCATATCTCTTTATTGATCCATCTATTTTATTTATATAGTGCCTTTCATACCTGCAGTGTCTATCTTTCATATAGCACCTTTCATATCTCTCTCTTATAGAGTCAGTCAGTCAGTCATTGTCCAACCTGCTACATCCTAACACAGGGTCCACAGGGGTCTGCTGGAGCCAATCCCAACCAGCACAGGGCGCAAGGCAGGAACAAACCCCGGGCAGGGCACCAGCCCACTGCAGGGCACACACACCCACACACCAAGCACACACTAGGGATAATTTAGGATCGGCAGTGCACCTGACCTGCATGTCATTGGACTGTGGGAGGAAACCCACGCAGACACGGGGAGAACATGCAAACTCCACGCAGGGAGGACCCAGGAGGTGAACCCACTGCGGCACCGTGCTGCCCCTCTTATAGAGTGTGTTTAGTTTTTTTCTGCCATGCTGTATATGTCTGTTATGCAGTGTCTGGCATATTTCTCTGTTAATCAATCTTTCTTTTTTACATACTACCATTCATATTTATTTATTACACATTGCATATCATGTATATCTATTATAGAGAACCTTTCATATCTTTCTATCCATCCATCTCTCTCTGCCTTTATTATATAGTGTCTTTCATTTCCAGTTTATAGAGACTTCATTCAGTGCATTTCATGTACATCTGTTGTGGTGTGCCGTTTGTAAGGCTCTAGAAAGGCATCGGTTTCTCTTATGTCATGCCGTTCATATCTATCTATCAATCTGTCTGTTTTATATGGTGCCCTTCATTCTCATCTATTGTACTGCGCCTTCAGAAAGTCTTCAGACCCCTTCACTTTTACACATCTTGTTACCGTGCAGCCGTATTCTAAAATTATTCCAATTCATTTTTTCCCTCATCCAGCAACACTCGATACGCCAGAATGACAAAGTGAAAACAGGAGTTTAGGAGTTTTTGCAAGTTTATTAAAATTAAAAAATGGAAATTTCCCATTGCCACAAGTGTTCAGAAGGGGCTTTGACACTTGAGATGTGGCTCAGGTGCACGTCCTCCCTACTGATCATCACCGAGATTGTTTGGAATCCACCTGTGATCAGTTCACCTGAATGGATTGATTAGAAAAGGCTCTAGTCTCTCTCGAGAAGGTCCACAGGTGAGCAAACAAGATGTGAAGTTGAAGGAAATGTGAGCAGAGTGCAGAGACAGGATCTGAGGAAGCACAGTGGCGTCCATAATTCTTATGAGGAATATGTCTGGAACAACTATGACTCATCCTAAGGCTGGCCACGTGGTCACACTAAGCTATTGTGGGAGGAGGGCCTTTGTAAGACAGGTGACCAAGAACCCGATGGATGTCTGGCTCAACTTCAAAGAACTGGTGTGGAGATGGGAGAAACTTCTAGAAGGACAATCATCACAGCAACACTCCAATGAAGCGGGCTTTGCAGAGTGGCCAGATGACACATGAAAGTCCACTTGGAGTTGGCAAAAAGGCACCTGAAAGACTCTCAGCCTGTGAAAATCAAGATTCTTTGGACCAAAGTCAGTGTGATTTCTGGGGGAAACTAGGCACCACCTCAAAGGCGAGGAATGGTAGTGGTAGTATCAATGACTGGGGTTGAGGGAATGCTGAATGGAGCTCGGTACAGAGATATCCTTAATGAGAACCTTCTCAAGAGAGCTCTGGACCTCAGAGTGGGATGAAGGTTCACCTTCCAACAGAACAAAGCAAAGGCAACACAGAGAGTGGCTAAGGGACAACTCTGGAAATGTCTTTGAGTGGCCCATCCAGAGCCTGAGGCTTGAACACAATCGAGAACATCTCTGGGAGACCTGAAAATAGCTGACCACCAATGGTCTCCATCCAACTTGACAGGAAGTTGAGAGGACCTACAGAGAAGAATGGCAGATCATCTCCAAATCCAGGTGTGAGAAAGCTGGTTAAACCCAAGAAGACTTCAGGCTGGAATTGCAGCCAAAAGGTCTACTTGTGTCACTATGATGTTTTAGTTTTTCCATCTAAAACTATTATATATATTTATATATATACATATACAATACCTCACAAAAGTGAGTACACCCCTCACATTTTTGCAAATATTTTATTCTATCTTTTCATGGGACAACACTGAAGATATGACACTTTGATCTAATGTCAAGTAGTCCGTGTACATCTTGTATAACAATGTCAATTTGCTGTCCCCTCAAAATAACTCAACACACAGCCATTGATGTCTAAACTGCTGGCAACAAAAGTGAGTACACCCCTAAGTGACAAATGTCCAAATTGGGCCCAAAGTGTCAATATTTTGTGTGGCCACCATTATTTTCCAGCACTGCCTTAACTCTCTTGGGCATGGAGTTCACATGAGCTTCACAGGTTGCCACTGGAATCCTCTTCCATGACGACATCACGGAGCTGGTGGATGTTAGAGACCTTGCGCTCCTCCACCTTCCATTTGACGATGCCCCCCACAGATGCTCAATAGGGTTTAGGTCTGGAGACATGCTTGGCCAGTCCAGCACCTTTACCCTCAGTGGTCGTCTCTGAGGTGTGTTTGGGGTCGTTATCATGTTGGACTACTACTCTGCGGCCCAGGGAGGGGATCAGGCTCTGCTTCAGTATGTCACAGTACATGTTGGCATTCATGGTTCCCTCAATGAACTTTGGCTCCCCAGCGCTGGCAGCACTCATGCAGCCCCAAACCATGACACTCCTACCGCCATGCTTGACTGTAGGCAAGACACACTTGTCTTTGTACTCCTCACCTGGTTGCCGCCACACACGCTTGGCACCATCTGAACCAAATAAGTTTATCTTGGTCTCATCAGTTCCAGTAATCCATGTCCTTAGCCTGCTTGTCTTTCTTGTGCATCATCTTTAGAAGAGGCTTCCTTCTGGAACGACAGCCATGCAGACCAATTTAAAGCCGTGTGCGGTGGGCATGTGGTCTGAGCACTGACAGGCTGACCCTCCACCCCTTCAACCTCTGCAGCAATGCTGGCAGCACTCGTACGTCTATTTTCAAAAGACAAGCTCTGGATATGACGCTCAGCACGTGGCACTCAACTGCTTTGGTTGACCATGATAAGGCCTGTTCTGAGTGGAGCCTGTCCTGTTAAACCTGTCGCTCTATGGTTTTGGCCACCGTGCTGCAGCTCAGTCTCAGGGTGTTGGCAATCTTCTTATAGTCTCGGCCATCTTTACGTAGAGCAACAATTCTTTTTTTCAGATCCTCAGAGAGTTCTTTGCTACGAGGTGCCATGTTGAACTTCCAGTGACCAGTATGAGAGAGTGTGAGTGCGAGAGCACCAAATTTAACACACCTGAGACCTTGTAACATGAACGAGTCACATGACACCAGGGAGGGAAAATGGCTAATTGTGCACAATTCGGACATTTGTCACTTAGGGGTGTACTCACTTTTGTTGCCAGCTGTTTAGACATTAATGGCTGTGTGTTGAGTTATTTTGAGGGGACAGCAAACTTACACTGTGATACAAGCTGTACACGGACTACTTTACATTGGATCAAAGTGTCATATCTTCAGCGTTGTCCCATGAAAAGATAAAATAAAATATTTACAAAAATGTGAGGGGTGTACTCACTTTTGTGAGATACTACAATATATATATATATATATATATATATATAAATAAATAAATCGGTGTCTGTCTGCCTGCTTTTCACGACAGAACTACTTAACGTATTTAGATTGGGTTTTTTTCTATAATTTGCCTGAACATTCCGGTCGATTTTGCGACTTCTCTCATCGCACTAATTATCACAGGTGTCTTGCGGCACCGATTTATTCACACAAATCTGAGAGACAGCCGAGGGTAGGGCGGCGGGTCCCTCCTCACTCACTCGCCATCCTCCGCTTGAGTCGTCGTCACGTGTTGGGGCGCACCCTGTGTGGCCACTTATCTAGGGATATCTGTTTGTTCAGCAGACATTATCATCTAGAGATTGTTGAGGAGGAACGCTTGACGTTTTTGTGAGAGAGATCAGAGCTACGTGTGTTTTAGAAGATAGCCGAGATATCACGGCCACGTGCTCTTCTCCCCACGCAGGGGACGCCCTCCCGTCAGGGCTGAACACCATCAGATACAGTGGCAACGTTTGACATTGGAGCGCACCGACCTTCCACTTGGCCAGAATTACATTGTTTAACTTTTTTTTTATTGAATTTTAAAGTTTGTCCCATTTCACTACTACATGGGTGGAGCCACGGGGGGACAGACAGTTTTTTAATAAATTTGCAAAAATTCCTAAAAATCCTGGTTTCGTTTTGTCATTCTGGGGTATTGAGTGTTGCTTGCTGAAGGAAAAATGAATTAAAATGATTTTAGCACCCGGCTACGACAGAAGAAAATGTGAAATAAAAGTGAAGGGGTCCGAGTACCCTCTGAAGGCGCTGTGCAGTATTTTTCATATGTATCTTTGTCATATAGTACTTTTCATATTATCACCTGTAGGGGGCACCACCGAGCTACAGACCCAGGAACGCCCAACACTGTCACTGGCTCAAATAATACATTTTTGAATGCATCAAGCGCCTTATACAATGTAGCACAACCAATAATCCCATGAAACAATGAACCTCCTTCCTTTCCTTCAGCCTCCAGTTGAGTGTCACCCTTGATGAGTCCGAGTCAGCAGGCTCCTTTAATGCTGGATCTGGAATGGCTCCCAATGGCCAGGCATGATCTGTGGGGAACACTTGTTGGGTTATTTGGGAACCAGGACAGCCCACCCCCTGAGAGTACCCCCCCCCCCCCCCGGGGACCCCAAACGGGTTCCACTTCAAGACTCCACTTCTCATGAACTCATGTGGGTCTCCAAGCTGGGACACGTCCATTGGTCCACTGCCACCTAATGTATGGAGGGTGGTATTGCTCCTGGCCTCCGGTTTCTGCTTGTCCGCCCCCTGGCACCTTCCAGCATGATGCCATCGTACAGCTGGGATGCCCGTAGGTCCTCCATGACACTCCTAATCTCTCTGCCATCTCTCTCTTATTGTGTAGTTCTATTCGTATCTTTCTCCGTCAGTCAATCTATCAATATCTTTTATAGAGTGTCTTTCATTTCTAATCACCTATAATAAGTTCCAGAGACGCACAAACAAAAATCAGCTTGCACGCTTACATAAAACATGCAGGTTGTGATTTTTTTATTGCTGTCCTGTCATGAAGACGAGATATCTGGCTTTGTGACGCTCATGTCTTACTCTTTTTGGCTCATTGCTGCCCACCACAAAAGTCTTTCCCTCTGTCTCCTGCCCAACATCTTTTTTACATGCACAGCATGTCCAGAACGCTTTCATGGGTATGGGCATTGAAGTCTCCTCAGGTGGCAATGTTTTTCTGAGTACCCTCCTTGCTCAGTTGTCCTAAGGTGTGTGTGTGGGGGGGTTTGGGTGCTTGGATGGCACTTCAGAAGAGAAGCAGTGCCCAGCTCATTAGTTGGAGTTTAACAAGTCGTTCTGCACCTTGGAAGCCAAGGCAGGGTAAGTGAGGACTAAACAACATCTTCGAAATGCTGGAGGAACCTTGGACCAGTGTGACTCAGTGGGGATGTTGGTTTTCAAGCTATAATAAACCTATGTAGAGCTAAACATTTTCAAATGTTATCAAATTAAAACAAGCAACTGCCAACATTTTGAAGATGTGAACAGTAGGATGAGTGTTTTAGTCGTGATGCTTGATGTTGTTTGAGTTCTTATAGCACTCCAGCGATGTTTAAATCTTATGGAGTGTCCATATCTTGGACTATGTACAGCATAGACTCCCTGAAGACTTACTTCTTCTTCTGGCTGCTCCCGTTAGGTGTCGCCACAGCGGATCATCTTCTTCCATCTCTTCTTGTCCTTGTCATCTTGCTCTGTTACACCCATCACCTGCATGTCCTCTCTCACCACATCCATAAACCTTCTCTTAGGCCTTCCTCTTTTCCTCTTCCCTGGCAGCTCTATCCTTAGCATTCTTTTCCCAATATATCCATCATCTCTTATCTGCACATGTCCAAACCAACACAATACATTCTCTGAAGACCACTAACCCATAATACATTTACCTTACATGTATTAGTTTAGCACACATTTTTATCCAAAGTGACTTACAAAGAAAGTCAACATAATTGACTAACCTCAGTCTAGGGATTACTGTGGTAGGACAAGGTTACACAAATTGATTAAAGATAGTCAATAAACTATGAACAGAAAGCATTCGTTGACAATTTGACGGATATTCACATTGACCTGTAGGGTTTTCAAATGCTTCTCAAACACTTTGATGGGATCAGTAGACCGGATGGAGGTCCACCATGACAAGAGCTACAGCTGAAGAGTCCAGATTGAGATCTGATACCACGTGAGAGGTGGCGTCACCAGATGCTGGCCACTGGCAGACCTGAGTGGGTGAGATGGAGCATTGCACCTCACCACCATCTCCATATACTCTCTAGGCCAGCATCAAGCCTCTGAACTTTCTACGTGGTGCAACAGGGAGGAAATGACAGAAGTCCGTCTTGGCTGGTTGAGTGTAATCCTGTGTTGGTCCTCCTTTTACTTTCAAAACAGCCTTAACTCTTCATGATAGGATTCCACAAGATGTTGGAAACATTTCTTTGAGAGTTTGCTCCATGTTGACTTGAGTGCATCACACGATTTCTGGATATTCTTGCTGCAGAATCTCCTGTTCTACCACATCTCAAAACTGTTTTACCATATTCAAAATTCAATGACCGGGAAGGTCACTGAAGAACAACTAAATCATCATTCATGAAAATCAGTTTCCTTTGTGACATGGTGTTCTACCATGGGGGAAGTAGCCATTAGAAGATGGGACAAGTTGTGGCCATGAAGGGATGCCCAACAGGCCATGACATTCAAGTGATGATTGATTGGTTTTAAACGGGCCCATCGAAACATTCCACACACCATTACACCACCACCAGCTTGGAAACTTTTGACGTAAGGCAGGTTAGGTGCCTGCATTCATAGTGTTGGTGCCAACCATCTCTGTGCCTCAGCAGAAATTGAGATTCATTAGAACAGGCAACACTTTCCCAGTGTGGAACACGAGCGAGTCCAAAAAACATTTAGGGTGCCAATCAGGCCACTCTGCTTAATTGTGGCCCACAAATAAATTTAAACAAATTTATCAGGTGGTCAATGGTGTAACCAACAGAACAAAAACCAAAAAGGAGCAGAGTGATTCTCTGCAAAGGGTCCGTCTGTGGAGCTCCATCCCATAGTACACTCAGATCAAGAAAGAGACGCATCCTTTCTGAAATGGCCACCTTTATATGGCTCATGCTGGAATGGGTGGAGCATCCTAGAGCACCGAGGGCGGGGTCAGACTTCTCGGGGCTGCAGAGGGACGAGACAAGACAGTTAGTGACAGCGCCCCCTGTCATCATGGAGTGGTATTGCATACCTGGTCTGAGCTGATAAGGTGATCCACTGATATGCATGCATGACACCTACTTTCAGCTGTTCAGTTTATGTGAGTCTGTGCTTAATGCACCCTCAGCTTTCTGTCCATGGTTGATGGCAGTAGAACCTAATATTGTCTTCTACTGTTGTAGCCCATCTGCCTCAAGGTTTGATGGGTTATGCATTGTGAGATGCTCTTTTGCGGACCATAGTTGTACAGAGTTAGCATCAGCTTGGACCAGTCTGGCCCTTTTCCTCTTATCTTTCTCATCAACAAGACATTTCTCTCCACGGTGCTGCCGCTCACTGGATGTTTTTTTTGTTTTTCGCACCGAGTAAATTCTAGACACCATTGTGTGTGAAAATCTCAGAAGATCAGCAGTTCCAGAAATACTCAAAGCAGCCAGCTGGACACCAAAAATCATGCCATGGTAAAAAAATATATATACATTTTTCATCCATTCTGGTGTGAACCTTGAACTGAAGCTCCTGATCTGTATTTGCAGGATTTTGGGCACTTCACAGCTGCCATGTGATTAGCTTATTAGAATATTTCATGAATAGGCAGGTGTACAGATGGTGCAATAATAACTTTCTCGGTGAGTATATGCTGCACACGCAGGCAGTTTTTATAGTTATTTAGGTGATTATTGAGAATTCATATTTCAAGAAAAGTGTGTCACACAGGGATTCAGGTACAATTTGCAATTCGGCACTTTTGCCACTAGGAGGTAGCACTGCCTGAGAATTTATGGGAATTTATTGGCCGTGCCATTAGCAGTAGGAGTCATGTGACAACGCAAGTCCGCCTCACTAAACGTTTATCTTTTTTAAAATATGCAGACTTATCAAGGTTCGATCTTCATTTAAACAGTACCTCTCTATATTATATGACAGAACAAACTTCATACCACATTTACATTTTGCACTCCGTCATTTTCTAACCTGCTTCATCCTGAACAGGGCTGCAGGATGGCAGGTTGTTCTGGGTAATGCTGGAGAAGGACAGTTGGGGTGCTGGAGCCTATCCCAGCTAGCATAGGGCACAAGACAGGAACAAAACCTGGCCAAGGTGCCATTCCAGACATTTTGTAGTCCATTATATAATTAAAATAAGCTGTAAAAGAAAAGACAAGGTGGTGCCCACCTTGACGAAGGCCACCTTGGCGAGCTGAAAAACAACAAAGTACACAACAAGTTGTGGATTATGTGCTATCAGACGGGGGCTCACAATAGAACTGAAACAAGATGGCCGTTTCTGGATTATGTGGGGACTCAGCAGGAAAGGGCGGTTCCAGATGGGCAGAAAACGGAAGTGAAGTCAGCAGGGGAGAGGCTGTCAGTGTTCAGAAGGAGGAAGAGAGAAGGCTTTAGTACACAGTGCCAACCCTTGGTTCAGCAGGTAACTACCATCGCCAGAGGTCTTCAGCTGCCTCCCATGTGCACACATGTGACAAAGCGTAAATAACAGCTTCAAACATGGAAAGAGCAAGTGCACCCCTCCATTTATTAAAGCCTACAAATAACTGAAAATCAGCTGGCAATGATTAGAACCTCATTAGAGAGGATCACGTCTGACGCGGTCTGATTGTGTGTGTTCTCACCATGCCAAGACCAAAAGAGCAAGTCAAGTTGGGGAGCATGCACTGGTACAACACATTGCCGCACCTACTACACGGAAAAACAACTCGGGATCCCAGTTTGCAACCCCCCAGGCAGACACGAGGTTCAGACCCACCCTCCGGAAATGACCCTCTGTCTGCCGCAGCCAGGTGTTACGTGGGCAACCCCTTGGCCTGGTCCAGCCACTCAGGTCCCCAACAATGAGGATCTTAAGAACCGGATCACCCTCAGGGAAATGCTCCACATGTCCATAGTGCCGTAACTGACGCTCTCTCACAATGCAGGTAATGTGCCTCATTCAGGACTCCATGAGCAACCGCTCATTCAACACAAAGTCAAACCTACGGTACCCAAGGATTTTCCGGAGAGACACAGTACCAAAGGAGCCCAGTCTTCGTCTCAGGTCACTGGATAGCGTCCATGTCTTGTAACCATATAGGGAGAACCAGGACTCTAAAGACTTGGACCTTCGTCTTCTTGCATAGATATCGGGAACACCACACCCCCCTTTCCAGCGACCTCATGACCCCCCATGCTCTCCCAATCCATCTACTGACTTCATAGGAAGAGTCACCAGAGACATGAAGGTCACTGCCGAGGTAAGCAAACCTCTCGATGAGGTCGACACTCTCTCCGCAGACAGACACACTGCTGATGGCCATCCCCAAGAAGTCATTAAAGACCTGATCTTTGGTTTTTATCAGGACCCTCGCAAGCCCAGACACTCAGACCCCTCACTCAGTCTCTCGAGACCCCCGATCAGAGCCTCCATTGACTCTGCGAAGATCACAGCATCGTTAGCAAAGTCAAGATCCGTGAATCTTTCTTCACCAACAGATGCTCCACAGCCGCTGGACCCCACGGCCCTGAACAACACCCAGTCCATAGAAGCATTGAACAGAGTAGGAGCAGAACACAGCCCTGAGGAGCCCCAGAATCAACTGGGAAAAACACAGAGGGTCTGCCTCCACTCTGCACAGCACTCACAGTACCAGTGTACAGGCCAGCCATGATATCCAGCAACCTCGAGGGGATCCTGCGAACCCTCAGGGTGTCCCACAGGGCAGCTCGACCAACCGAGTCGAACGCTTTGTGAAAATCGACAAAGGCTGCAAAGAAACTCTCCTGATATTCGCATTTGCGCTCCATGAGAACCCTCAGTGCGAGGATGCGGTCGATGGTAGACTTCTTAGGCGTCAAACCAGACTGTTCCAGTCGCTGGTAGGTGAGCAAGTGATCACGGATCCTATTGAGGACGACCCTAGCAAGGACCTTACCAGGCACAGCAAGCAGTGGTATCCCCATGTAGTTGCTGCAATCCAAGCGATCACCCTTTCCTTTCCAGATAGGGATGACAAGTCCCGTTTTTCAGTCAGTTGGGATGATGCCAGTCTCCCAAATGGAAGCAAAGATTGCTTGCAATGCCAGGAGGACAGCCTTACCACCAGCCTGGAGAAGTTCACCCCAGATATCACAGATCCCTGCAGACTCAGTGTGTAATCTCAGTGAGACTGGGGGGTTCACAGCTAATTGGAGGATCAGCCTTTAAGAACCGTTAACCCAGAGATATCCAACAACCTAGCCGGACGATCATTTTTGAACAACTGCTCAAAGTAGCCAGCTCAGTGGGTCACAACTGCAGTGTTATCCGTAAGGACCGTTCCATCAGCTGTCCTGGCTGCGACTCTCCGAGGAACAGATTCAGATGTGCGTAATGCTTTGATTCCTCTATAAGCAGGACCAAAAGAGCTCTCTGAGACTTTTAGAAAGAAGGTTCTAGTAGCCTAAGACTGTGAGAAGGGAGTTAAAGATGTCCAAAAATCAACCATTCCATTTTCTGTCCAGACTAGGCCATCCAGCAAGTTCAGTCCTAGAGCAGAATACAAGATGCTGAAAGAAGTCCCTAAGAAGCCCAGGATGTCATTACAGGACCTCCAGGTGGCTCTTGCCAATGTTGGTGTCAGACTGCACGAGTCTACCTTTAGAAAGGGGCTGCACAAATGAGATCTGCCTGAAGGAAACCTCTTCTGCCTAGAAGAATTACAGTCTGCCCATGAACACCTCGCAAAGACCTGGACATCTAGAACAAAGCGTGTTCGTGTTAAACAGATGAGGCAGAGATGGAGTTTTTCAACGTCAGTACCAGAAGAGAGGTTTGTTGAAAACTAATGACAGCATTTGACCAAATGAACCTGATACCGGCTGTAAATCATCATGGTGGAAATGTTAGGGTGTGGGGTTGTTTGTTGCATCAGAACCTGGGCAGCTCTCCATCGTTGAGTCCACTAGGTGTGATGATGACCTAAGCTCCAACTATAGAGCAGAACTACTTGTCCTAAAAGCTGCAGAAGAGCACCAGATAGATGATAACTTCACCCAACAGGACATGGTACTCTTCACAGACTTGTCAGTCCATCAATCTTTTATGTCCAGCCCCTCTAACCTATGCAGCATGAAACTCCACAGCACCCCCAGCAACTCTTTTCAAGAACAACAAGGATGAACCTCAGGGGACACCAGCCCATGGAGCTATTACTAGCAATAAAGAAGCAGACCAACTGGCCAAAAGAGAAGTACAGCTTTTCCACTTTGGGATCTCTACCTCATACGCATAGCTCTTCAAAGCAAAAAAGAGTGGCTTGAGTTCAACACAGAATACGATCCTCATTAGGACCACCTCAATAAAGCAGGAGAAGTCAGACTACCATTTTCCATGCAATCACTGCCTCAATAAACAGCTAAAGAACCTGGGTCTCTGAGATTCGGCAATAAAGCACCAGACCAACTGGCTAAAGGAGAAGTACAGCTTCTCCAACCTTGGATTTTCACCTCATTCAATGAAGCAAATATTCTTCTAAAATAGAAGCAAAAAAACAAGAGTGGCTTGACTCCAACACAAGATATGACCCACAGCAGGACCACTTCAGTAAGCTGAGCAGGAGAAGTTAAGCCACCATCTTTCATTCCAGAACTGGGCACTGTTTATTACATCAATAAATGCCTCAGTAGACTGGGTCTCCGACATTCAGCAAGGTGTGAATGTGTTCAGAAGATCAAACCCCCAGGGCACATCTACCCTCATCTGCTGGCAATGAGAAACCATATTTGGCCATTGGGCACCAACCTCTTTACCAGGCTCTGGGAACTCTATGATAAACTACAATGGACAGTGAAGTTCTTAGAAGCCATTGGCATCAGCATGTAGGCACAGCCATGGAAATCGAATGCAGATGAAAAAAATAAGATGACTACTATGAATTTTTCATAATACCAGAGTGGACTTAAGAATAATATGATACTGAAGCTCAATCGAAAGTTTACCTTGCAACATGATGTCATCTCATGTCAATGGAAATTATGAGGTGATGGGATTAAAGTGTTTAAAAATCAAGAAGGGAACTGGTACATTAGATCCCAGCAGTTAGTTTCAAATAAAGAGCATGGGGACACGGTTGGACACTTGGCAAGAACAAATTTTGCACAAAGATTTTCTTCAGGATCCACAGACACATGGAATGAATGACCAAGCAGTGTGGTAGAGAGAAGGCCTTTAGGGACCTTCACATTTCAAACTTGATGTTATTTTGGACAATGCAGGTGAGTAGGATGGAGCAGTTGGTTGGACCAAAGGGCTTGTTCTCACTGTAGTTTCTGTAACGAGACTTTGGTGTTATCTGCTAAGCCCGTGCTTCTCAAGTTCAGTCCCTGCATGTGGCTGCAGGGGTTTTTGGATCACAATCAGCGAGTCATTTGACTTCTAATTGATATTATTCTTTAATTAGTTTGCCCTTTTCCCCCTAATTTGCCATTCAGATAAATCACAGCAGTTCAGATTAATAGTTATAAGAAATTTAGAAATGCTTGTATTTTTGCCATTCCTTCGATTTCCCATTAATATGCTTCATTGCTCCATTAAGTGGACCTTAATGACAGCAAATAAATACATTGCAAAAATGGGTAGAAATGGATCATCCAAAAATAGATAAATAAGGACACTATTAAAACAAATCTGAAGACCACTGTACAATTATATATATATATATATATATATATATATATATATATATATATATATACGTATATATATAGATAGATAGATAGATAGATAGATGTCAGGTCAACCCAGTTGGCACGCCCAAAGGGTGGAAGGATGGGGGAACGCAGTTACTTTGGGATACTGCCTCCCCCAGGACACTAGATGACGATTTCCCTGCAGCATAGCGGTGCCCCGGATTACCGCAGGGCACCATGGGATATGGAGTTCGACTTCACAGCCCTGCTGGGTACCGTGGGTACCGCCAGAAGATGCTGCAGGGAGACAGGGGGATTTTTGCTTCCCGTATAGTCCGGAAGTACTCCCAAGTCCCGGGGACGGAAGCTCCAAATTACTTCTGGGCTGAAGAAAACTCAAGCCCTCTATTTGACCCAGAAGTGCTGGCAAGTCACGTGAGAGGAAGAACGGAAACACTTCCGGGTCAAGGACTATATAAAGGACTGTTGGGAACCCAGCAAGCGAGCCGGGATGGAGTGGACAAAGCTTGCTGGGAGGTGTGCAGGAGAGAATTGTATATTATTGTTGTAATTTAATATTATTACTTGCCTGTGCATGGTGATTGGGGTGCTTAGAGGCACTATTACAGAAAAGGAAGAAATTAAATTACCTTTTTGTGCTTTTACCTGGTGTCCTGGACGTTTGTCTATCAGGTTTGAGGAGTGACAGCGCCCTCTAGTGTCACAATATATATATAATTTTTTTTTTTTTTTTACATCTTCTTGCCTCCTCCAGTCTTGCACCAGTTTCTCAGATGCATCAAATTTTGTTGCAGCAGCGCAGTTACCAATTTCTTTCTCCACTTCAATGATTTTTCATTTAAATCTAGCTTAATATTTTCTTCTGATCGAATGCTCCATCGTAGATAAGGGATGCTCTTACAATGAAGGTTTATGAGGGTGTGAGATACAAAAAACACATATCAGTGCAAACATCCCTTCAGAATAGTTCGGGTATTACCGTGTGGTCACGTAGGTACAATACATAGAAAAATAAAGGCCGTGTGCTCCGTGGTGACTCTCTCAGGTGGGTTTTTGCATATCATAATCTCTTGGACCAATAGTGGGAGTTTTCTGCATTCGACTTATATAACCGACATTATAAAATACCAGAAATTAGATAAAATCAAGTCCTGACTTACCTGTGGCAGAATTTATCCATGAGTATATACAGTAGTTGCCAAAAAGAAAGGATAGGACATGATTTATTTCAACTTTCAAAAAGCCCTTGATGCAGTCATCCCACATTGAAGATTAATTCTAAAAACTAGAAGCTATTCTAGTCTCATGGTTCTATATATATATATATATATATATATATATATATATATTAATTTGTCACACACATGCATTTAGGACACAGCTAAAGGGCCTGGGGAACTGTAATACTACACCAGACCAGGGGGTGGCAGGGTGCGCTGACTGTCTCTTTCAGTTTCTTGCAGACCATTCCCGGGAAATCTCACCAGATTCCGGCGCCTCTGATGACATCACTTCCAGCTCTGGCACCCTGATGACATCACTTCCGGTTCCAACACATCTGATGACATCATTTCCTTCCCAAGCACTTAAAACCGCCATCTTACCTTCGAATGATCAGTTCTGTTTTGGACTCAGTCTTGTGAACATCTCTGTTCAATATCTAAAAACTTTTTGCAGCTGGGAAATAATATATGGGCGGCTGCCCCAAACCTTTATGATGTCTGGAGACTCATTCTTATCACATACACACATAT
>JANRMT010062823.1:17835868-17847312 GCA_026402145.1 Polypterus bichir lapradei | reverse complement strand
TATCTATCTATCTATCTATCTATCTATCTATCTATCTATCTATCTATATTTGTCACTGTTAATATATCCGTATTTGGTTTTACATGTCTATCTACTGTCTGCTTGTTTTTTTGTCATGTCGGGAAAAATTAGGACAATCTGTAAGGAGTACTGCTTGTTATTGTTGCGAGAGTCTTCAGGCTAGTCCAAGGAAATAGTCTTGGTCGTGTAGTGGCCGGTCTGGGTAAGGGGTCGGCCGTTACATAAGTAAACTGGACCCTGAAGAGAATGATCTCCTCCTATGTGAGTGAACGCCATCAGGATGGCTCCCCGAGCTCCGGTTTGCCCTGAACACTGCAGTGCATGAAGCCACAGGTGAGACACCTGCTTTGGTTGTGCTGGGCAGACAGCTGAAAGGCCCGCTTGACCAACTCCTTCCCAGAGCCCCTAGTCCAGAAACCAACATTTACACTAATCTAGCTAAGTTTGGGGAGGCACGGTGGCGCAGTGGGTAGTGCCGCTGCCTCGCAGTAAGGAGACCCGGGTTCACTTCCTGGGTCCTCCCTGCGTGGAGTTTGCATGTTCTCCCCGTGTCTGCGTGGGTTTCCTCCCACAGTCCAAAGACATGCAGGTTAGGTGGAATTGCGATTCTAAATTGTCCCAAGTGTGTGTGTGTGTGTGTGCGCGCACCCTGCGGTGGGCTGGCGCCCTGCCTAGGGTTTGTTTCCTGCCTTGCGCCCTGTGTTGGCTGGGATTGGCTCCAGCAGACCCCCGTGACCCTGTAGTTAGGATATAGCGGGTTGGATAATGGATGGATGGATGGATGGATAGCTAAGTTTGAGGAATTTCGGCAGAGAATGGGTTGGTGGGTTCAACATCCAGACATGCCAAGTTATATGATGCCTGGCGTAAGGAAGTGCACTTTCAGCTGGGTGATTTGGTCTGGATTAGAGCTCACCATGCCAGCAAGAGATTCTCAACCAAGCTTGCGCCTAAATGGTTAAGTCCAGCAACAGTCATATCCAAAACAGGTCCGGTCAATTTCCAAGTTCAAAGGGGTATCGGCACTCTCTCTCCAAGATAGATATGATTCATGTGGCCAATGGGATATGGTGGCAGGAAGCCCTTCGGAGGGCACAGTCACTCATTCATCTATCAGTTTAGAGGGTCTTTATTGTGAAATTCTAACTAATCAACATACAACACGTCACTACTCTCTGGCAACAGGATTAATTCTTAGTCTGAAGTTCTTACACTTTCTGGTCAAATATTTGTACACAGCTGACCATCACACCTACTGTATATGAGCTTGCTGGACGTGCCATTCCAAATTCATGGACATTAATATGAAGTTGAACCCTATTTTGTGGCCATAACAGCCTCCACTCTGTGCCCACTCAGCCAAAAGAGCATTTATGAGGCCAGGTACTGAAGTTGGACGAGAAGATCAGGCTCACAATAGGTCTTCCAATTCAACCCAATGATGTTCAGTTGAGCTGAGGTCAGGGTTCTGTGCTGGCCACTCGAGTTCATCCACGTCTTTATAGACCTGACTTTGTGAACAGTCATGCTGGAACAAAAAATGGGGCCTTCAATAAACTATTCCCACAAAGGTGGTATCACACAATTGTCTAAAAAACTTTATATGCTGTGGCATTAATGGTTTCCTTCGATGGAACCAAGAGACGTCACTCAAATCCTGCCATTATCCCTCATCCACCAAACTTTACAATAGGCACTATGCAGTTCAGAAGGTAGTGATCTCCTGGCATCCACCAAATACAGGTTGGTCCATCACACTTCCATATAGTGAAGTGTGGTTCATCACTTCATAGGTCACATTTCTGCTGCTCCAGTTCCAGAGTCCATCTGACTGAAACCTGGCACTGCACATAGAGATCCCAGACTTGTGTGAAGCTGCTCAGCCATGGAAACCCAGTTTTTGGAGCCCCTGATGTGCAGTTCTTGTGCTGACATTGCTTCTAGAGGGTGTTTGGAACTCTGTTGTGAGTGATGCCATGGAGGATAGGCCATTTTTCGCTGCTTCAGCACTTGGTGGCCCTGCTTGGTGAGTTTGGATGGTCTACCACTTCGTGTTGCTCCTCAAACCTTCCCCTTCACAGTAACAGCGGTTACAGTTGCAGAACTAGCAGAGTAGAAATTTCACATACTGACTTATGGCAAAGGTGGCATTTTATGACAATGCCACCTGTAAAGGCGCTGAGCTCTTCAGTGTTTGACCCAAGGTCTGAGTTGGTGCACCTGTAAACAATGAAACACTTGAACTCAGTCATTTGTAAGGTTGTCCACATACTTTTGGCAATATAAAGTAAATTGAGCATTCAAAACTCCAACACCTTTAAAGAGGTGACGTGCAATGGAGTGAAAATACAATACCAACACTCCAATCAATCCAGCATTTCAAATTTTGAGATGAGGGAGGAAGCCGTAGCCCCCCAGTGAACACTCAGTACAGTCAGTGTCCAGGATGGGTTTGAATTCAGAACTCCAGAAATGTAAGGTAGCAGGTCACAATGCTCTTCCATGCATTTTTCCGCAAACCATCTATTCCTATGAAGATGCCCAAGTTAGTCACAAAAGCATTGGGAATAAAGTTGGAATGAAGTCCTGGGTTGGATGACAGTTTGGTGCAGGACACACTAACTGACGTGGGCATCCCATTGGCCTGGTCCAACCCCTCAGTTCCTCAACAATGGGGATCCTGCGAGCCTTGGTGAATTGCGCCACATGGCCATAGTGCTATAACTGATACTCCCTTACAAAATCAAACCGATGGTACCCAAGGATTCTCCGAAGACACGGCACTGATGGAATCTAGTCTTCGTCTTAGGTCACTGGATAGCGACCATGTCTAGCAACCATATAGGAAAACAGAAAGCACCAAGAGTCTAAAGACTTGGACCTTTGTCCTTTTCCAGAGATATCAGGAGTGCCACACACCCTTGTCCAGTGACATCCTGGCCCCCCATGCTTTCCTAATCCATCTACTGACTTCATAGGAAGAGTCACCTCTCGACAAGGTCGACACTCTCTCCACAGACAGACACACTGCTGATGGCCGTGCCCAAGAGGTCATTAAAGGCCTGGCTCTTTGGTTTTTATCAGGACCCTCACAAGCCCAGACACTCAGACTCCTCGCTCAGTCTCTTGAGAGCCCCAATCAGAACCTCCATTGACACCATGAAGATCACAGCATCATCAGCAAAGTCAAGATCAGTGAATTCTTGTTCATCAACAGATGCATCACAGCCAAGGATAGATGCCCAGGGATCTTCAATGACCACCGAGAGTCAAGATCTCGATTTTACGTCTCATCTGAAGGATGTTTACAGCACAGTGTCTCTGTCACGGCACTGGGATGCACATTCAGACCACAAGGTAAGCATCCCCTGCTGGCCTCACCAACATCTGTTCCAGCAGCAACCCAAGCTTTCCAAGATGGTTTCCTATCCAATTCCTGGCCGATCCCAAACATGCTTAACTTCAGGTGGGTGACCTCTTCTGAAGTGCAGGTGTTATGGCTGCTGGCAGCACGATAATGCTCTATACAAAGAAGAAATCCTAATATAGCACCTTTGTCTCTGTCTAGGAATTGTGATGGATGGAGGGGATCTCCTGATATTACAGCACGTGGAGCTGAATGCTGTCTGCCAGGGCGGGGAGACAATCCACCCTCAGCTGGCCAAGGGGCAGAGCAGACATTGCCAACCTGCTTTCAAACCTGCAGGGCACGAACATTAGGAGGGTGATGGCTGTACTATGAATGCTGCCGGCCGGGCCATTTGTGGAGGATATGTCCATGGAGGAAGACAAGAGCAAACAAAGGCACAGTATCTCCCCACAGTTCTCCTATTGTTATTTTGCAGGATGAAGCCACGGTCCGGTTGCTGTAGACAGCCCCTCCTGAAGAAGGGCAACCTTCACAGGGCAGGCTGCTTTCGACCTACGGCACTCAGCTGAGGGAGGGGCAATATGATGGATGGCCGGCAGCTCAACCCAGCCGGGACGCCCCTGGCATGGAAGGAAAACGCTAGATGGCAGATCCCCTAGAGTGTAGCCATGCCCCAGATTCCCACAGGGCATCCTGGGACTTGGAGTTCGGTTTGTCAGCCCTGTTGGATGCCGTGGGTGCCACCAAAGGGAGCTGTCGAAGGACCAGGGGACTCATTCTTTCCATATAGCCTGGAAGAACGAGGTAGCAATGAGGATAGAAGCCCCAAAGTACTTCCAGGCTGAAGAAAAAAAGGCAGTTCTTCATATTCAGAGAGACCCAGTCAAGGACTATTTAAAGGACTGATGGGAACCCAGCAAGTGAGCTAGAATCAGGATAAGTGTGATAGAGCTTACTGGGAGGCGAGGAGGAGAGATTTAATTTATAAGTATTTGTGTTTGATGTTTAATTGCCTATTTATTGTGGCTGGAGTGGTTTGGAGGGAGCATTAAAATACGTCAGGGTGCTTTTTTGTCCTGTGTATCTATCTGTTGGGGTTAAAGGGATGACAGCGACCCCTAGCGTCTTACAGAATGGTTGCAGGCTGAGGATGGGAAATGGATGTCTGGATGAGTATAGTACTTTTTGAGTTATGTGCTGTCACAATGCACTTTTCTAAACCATCATATTTATTTGTCTTATTTAGTGCCTTTCACAGTGTATCCTGTAGTAGAGCTGCTTAAAGTCAATATGAAGAGACAAATTATTATAACTATTTTATACTAGCTGAGTAAGCCCGTGTTGTAAAAAGTACTAGAAACCACTGAAATCGTCAGAAAAAAAATTGAAATGCCGAGTCGGCGGTTTCGTTTTGCAGACGTGCTCGCCCCTCTTGTCTATCAGCGGCTAAGAGGGTTTCTCTCTCGTTTGTCTTTCGGCGGTCTCACTTTGGCGACGGAGTCTCTTTCTTTCAGCTTCATGCTGTAGCCTTGTACTTCTTTCTTCTTCCAACTTATTAACTTGGGGCCGCCTTGCCGGCTCTTTGAACTTCATGCTGTAGCCTCGCACTTCCGGGCCGGACAGACAGACAGACAGACAGACAGACACACTTCCACACGTAGATGTTTATATATAAGATATATATTTTGGGGGTGGCATTATTGGTCAAAAGGCTCAGTACAATTTGTGTGTAAGCAGCAGGGTTCACAAAAATATCACTCACGAATGAAAAAAGTAAAATTCTCTGATTTGTATCCACAAATGCTTCAAAAATAATTTTCAGAATGTATTTCTGTGATGGCATCAGATACAGCAGTACAGAAGTAATAACAAAAATAAACAGAAACATTACACCGATAATTATTCATAGGAAGATAAACAACTAATTTACAATTTATAATTTTGTTTCGTTATCAATATCATTGCGTTCTTACTCTGCGCAGAAAACATCCCCACCTATCACTTGTACACTACACTGGTTCTGGTTTTCGCAGCGTAATTATATTAAACTAATAATTAGAACACGGCTTATCAATGCGTCCAGGCCCGGTTCTAGAGGCGAAGCTGCCATCGTGCCATTTAATTTCAGCCGACCCCTCACCCTATAATACCTTCACTCATTTTCTAAACCAGTGTATTTAAAATTAAAAATTTTCGCAATTTCCTTAATGTAAAAAAAAATAAAAGAAAATTTCTTCATATGCAGAAGAAAATATGACTTACGCATTTAACGAATCGGCGACAATTCCGATTAACACTACAAAAACATTTGATCGATGTGCTGTGTACTTGAGCTGCCACAATTCGCGCATTGTGACTTGCCCGTTTTTCTTTGAAGCAAGTGACCGACATTCGATGGTGTGAGATATGGCCGGCCATTCATCCCGGCCAATACCCCCAGGCCGCCAGATGGAGCACTCCTTGCAGCATAGAGGTGCCTGGAATGCCAGCAGGGAATTATGGACAGTGGAGTCGTAATACACAGCCCTGTTGGATACCATGGGGGCCGCCAGGAGTCGCTGCATGGAGGCCCAGGGATTTATATTTTCCATATAGCCCGGAAGTATTACCAAGTCACGGGAACGGAAGAAATGTTATACTTCCAGGCTAAAGAAAAAAGAGAAGTGCTGGATAATCACATGAACTGAGGGCTCAGAAGCACTTCCGGGTCATGGACTATAAAGGACTGTGGGAGATCCCAGACAATTGAGCTGAGTTGGGAGGCAGGGTGGCTAAGCATCTGGGAGTTTGGAGGATTGTTATTGTATATTTGGTTATTGAGAATTGTGGAGAGGAGCGTGTTTTGTGGACTTTATTATTATAATAAATCTTATTATTGGACTTTTACCAGGTGTCTGACGAGTGGTCTGAGGGTTCAAGGGGTCAAGAGAGCCTCTAATCTGTCACAATGGGAAAAGACGAGCCCTGCGCCGAGCCTGCGTTTTGTTGAGGGCGGCCTCCCTCTATGTTTGGCCGCCTTCATGCATGCACCCTTTGCACGACTGGCAGAACCGGGCCTGAATGTGTCTGTACTCTATTCTTGTCTAGTTGATGCTTATAAATAATTATATGTGAAAAAATGATTGCTGTTTCTCTATGTATGAATAAATCTATGCAAAATCTTAATTTTTCTCTATACGTCATTTTAATTTTCTATTTCAATAGGTTAACATATTCAGATATGTTGGAGAACAGCAAACTGAAGCCCTGCCCTGCCCCTAGTGGCACGAACTCGAGCTATGCCCGCCACTGTACATGCTCAGCTGTTTTTCATCGGTTTGAGTTTGTATTCCTTCCTTTTTTTGGCAGAAGTAATGAGTCACATTGAACCCACAACATGTCCATTAGATATTTGGCCTGCTTGTCCTTTTAAAGATACTTTTGAAGTAGTTAGGCCTAGCGTCTTGGACATTATAAACAGTTGGCCAGAGACTGGTTTAGTCCCAGCCTGTTTTAAACTTGCTGTGGTGCGGCTTTTAGTAGTAAAAGACACACAGACACATCGAAACCAATGATCAACAATATTAGCATAAAAAGAGAATCAAAAATGAACAAAACAGACACAAAAAAAGGAAAGATAACACTACCTTGTTGGTTGAAACATCCCGTACCCTGCTATTATTTAAAATGCAGACTCTACCAACACAGCGGCAGTGCTTTATAGCTTTACCTCACATCCAGATGAATGAATTCCCAACATGGTGTATTCATTCAGTCTACTTTGGCTTTGTGCCAAGTGCAATTACAATTCGGTTTGACACACAAAGTGTGAGTCTGAGAAGCACACCTCCAAACTTTTGGAAGAAAGCCTAAAAAGAGCAAGGCATCCCGTGCAACGAGGGACAATAAAGGTTTAAACATCCTTCTGAAATGACAGCTGTGCTGCAGGCTCTGCCGACTACGCCACGAGGCCGCGGGTTTCTTTAAAAAGAAATCAATGTCTTCTCACATGAGGCCCAGAGGAGAACCTCTGAAAGATGGGCACCGAAAGAAAACCAATGTGAAAAGGTAGGAAGCAATGTGGTCAACCTGTAAAGTTCAGCAGAGGATTATTTTCATGAGCGCAGATCTGGCTGGGGAAATTTTTGGAGTAATTTTTATTAAAATTAAGATTTTTTACAGAGAACGTGAAATAAAAATGGAAGTAAAAATGCAGAAATCCTTCTTTGCAAGTATCTAATTCCAAAAAATGTAAATATATTACCTGTTGGCTTCATATAACTCAGCCACAGGGGACGAACAAACCAGTGTGTTTCTTTCTGCCGGTTCCAAGCCCGGATAAATGGGGAGGGTTACGTCAGGAAGGGCATCTGGTGTAAAATTTTGCCAAATCAATATGCGGACAACAATACACATTTCCATACCAGAGCAGTCGAGCCCCGGGTTAACAACGACCGTCACCAGTACTGTTAGCTAACAGGGTGCTGGCAGAAATTGGGCTACTGTTGGCCAAAGAAGAGGGGGGAGATGTGTCCAGAGGCAGGAGGAGAGGAGGAAAGTAAAGAGAGTGGAACTGAGGGTAGGAACTTTGAATATTGGCAGTGTGACTGGTAAGGGGAGAGAGTTAGCAGATATGATGGAGAGAAGGAAAGTTGATATATTGTGCATGCAAGAGACTAAATGGAAGGGGAGTAAGGCCAGGTGGATCGGAGATGGATTCAAATTGTTCTATCATGGTGTGGATGGGAGGAGAAATGGAGTAGGAGTTATTCTGAAGGAACATAAGAACAGAAGAGTGTCTTGGAGGTGAAAAGAGTGTCAGACAGAGTAATGATTATGAAGCCGGAAATTGGAGGTGTGATGATGAATGTTGTTAGTGCATGTGCTCCGCAAGTTGGGTGTGCAATGGGTAAGAAAGAAGATTTTTGGAGTGAGTTGGATGAAGTGATGAACAGTGTACCCAAGGGACAGAAAGTGGTGATTGGAGCGGATTTCAATGGGCATGTTGGTGAAGGGAGGAGGTGAGGAGGTGATAGGTAGGTATGGTTTCAAGGAGAGGAATGAAGAAGATCAGAGGATAGTGGATCTTAACAAAAGGATGGACATGGCTGTGGTGAATACATATTTTAAGAAGAGGGAGGAACATAGGGTGACGTACAAAAGTGGAGGAAGATGCACACAGGTAGATTACATCCTATGCAGAAGAGTCAATCTGAAGGAGATTGAAGACTGCAAAGTGGTGGCAGGGGAAAGTGTAGTTAGACAGCATAGGATGGTGGTCTGTAGGATGACGTTGGATATCAAGAAGAGGAGGAGAGTGAGGGCAGAGCCAAGGATCAAATGGCGGAAGTTGAAAAAGGAAGACTGCAAGGTTGAGTTTAGGGAGGAGGTGAGACAGGCACTGGGTGGTAGTGAAGAATTACCAGACAGCTGGGAAACTACAGCAGAAGTAGTAATGATGACAGCAAGAAGGGTGCTTGGCGTGCCATCTGGACAGAGGAAGGAGGAAAAGGAAACCTGGTGGTGGAATGAGGAAGTACAGGAGAGTATACAGAGGAAGAGGATGGCAAAGAAGAAGTGGGATAGTCAGAGAGATGCAGAAAGTAGACAAGAGTACAAGGAGATAAGGCGCAAGGTGAAGAGAGAGGTGGCGAAGGCTAAAGAAAAGGCGTATGATGAGTTGTATAAGAGAAAAAGACTGGTGGGCTACGGAGGGACCGAGCTGGGAAAGATGTGCAGCAGGTTAGGGTGAAAAAGGATAAAGATGGAAACGTACTCACAAGTGAGGAGAGTGTGTTGAGAAGATGGAAAGAGGACTTTGAGAGGTCGATGAATGAAGAGAACGAGACAGAGAAGAGGTTGGATGATGTGGAGATAGTGAATCAAGAAGTGCAATGGATCAGCAAGGAGGAAGTAAGGACAGCTATGGAGAGGATGAAGAATGGAAAGGCCGTTGGTCCAGATGACATACCTGTGGAAGCATGGAGATGTTTAGGAGAGACGGCAGTGGAGTTTTTAACCAGATTGTTTAATGGAATCTTGGAAAGTGAGAGGATACCTGAGGAGAAGAGAAGAAGTGTACTGGTGCCGATATTTAAGAATAAGGGGGATGTGCAGGACTGCAGTAACTATAGGGGGATAAAATTGATGAGCCACAGCATGAAGTTATGGGAAAGAGTAGTGGAAGCTCGGTTAAGAAGGGAGGTGATGATTAGTGAGCAGCAGGATGGTTTAATGCCAAGAAAGAGCACCACAGATGCAATGTTTGCTCTGAGGATGTTGAAGAGGAAGTTTAGAGAAGGCAGAAGGAGTTGCATTGCGTCTTTGTGGACCTGGAGAAAGCATATGACAGGGTGACTAGAGAGGAGCTGTGATGTTGTATGAGGAAGTCGGGAGTGGCAGAGAAGAACGCAATAGTTGTACAGGATATGTACGAGGGAAGTGTGACAGTGGTGAGGTCTGCAGTAGGAGTGATGGTGGTGAGATAACATCAGGGATCGGCTCTGAGCCCTTTCTCATTTGCAATGGTGATGGACAGGTTGACAGACGAGATTAGACAGGAGTCCCCGCGGACTGTGATGTTTGCTGATGACATTGTGATCTGTAGCAATAGTAGGGAGCAGGGTGAGGAGACCCTGGAGAGGTGGAGATATGCTCTAGAGAGGAGAGGTATGAAGGTCAGTAGGAACAAGACAGAATACATGTGTGTGAATGAGAGGGAGGTCAGTGGAATGGTAAGGATGAGGGAGTAGAGTTGGCGAAGGTGGATGAGTTTAAATACTTGGGATCAACAGTACAGAGTGTGGAATTGTGGAAGAGAAGTGAAAAAGAGTGCAGGCAAGGTGGAGTGGGTGGAGAAGAGTGTCAGGAGTAATTTGTGACAGACGGGTATCAGCAAGAATGAAAGGGAATGTCTGAAGGACGGTAGTGAGACCAGATATGTTATACGGGCTGGAGACGGTGGCACTGACCAGAAAGCAGGAGACAGAGCTGGAGATGGCAGAGTTAAAGATGCTAAGATTTGCATTGGGTGTGACGAGGATGGACAGGATTAGAAATGAGGACATTAGAGGGTCAGCTCAAGTTGGACGGTTGGGAGACAAAGTCAGAGAGGCGAGATTGCATTGGTTTGGACATGTGCAGAGGAGAGATGAGGGGTATATTTGGAGAAGGATGCTAAGGATAGAGCTGCCAGGGAAGAGGAAAAGAGGAAGGCCTAAGAGAAGGTTTATGGATGCGGTGAGAGAGGACATGCAGGTGATGGGTGTGACAGAACAAGATGGAGAGGACAGAAAGATCTACAGTATATTACTAAACAAAGGTTGTCTATATACACGGATGCCAGATGCACCAAAAGCGCACGCACACTGTGCCTCAGCGCCCCAGAGTCAAACCCAGCGGCTTCCCAGAGTCAGTAGGTGGCGCCCAAACAACACAACACAACCTGTAAACTAAACTTGAGGTAAAGCGTGCACGCCAGGTTGTATATATGCACAGATGCCAGAGGCCACAAGCAAGCCATACACACTACCACCGACGCCCAAATGCGACCGCCCACACCACCGCATATACCATCTTCGTTTAGTAATGTAGCCCTCCAAGTCTGGATTTGCCGCCATGGTCACTTCAGCACATGAATCTGCCGCCATCAGCAAACGACTTCTAGCTAACGACACAGCCATAGAAAAACAAAAACAACACCACATGGATATAAACAATGAACGCAGGCGCCTACAACGCGCTTCTGAAACACCAGAACCAGATCAGTCAAGGCTCCAAAAAGAAACTGCTTTAGTACAAATATGTTTATTTAATTAAATGAAAACTTTCCCAGGACGCACCCACCCTCCATGATTTGTCTTCCCTGCAAATATCGGAGGGAACAGAAAGTGATTGCCATTCTTGGATTTGCAATTCTTTTGAGAATCGCGGTTTGCTGGTATGAAAGAAGATGATCCGCTGTGGCAACCCCTAATGGGAGCAGCCGAAAGAAGAAGACCTGTTGGCTTCATATGTTTCATACCATATACTGTATATATATATATATATATATATATATATATATATATATATT
>JANRMT010062823.1:17803259-17835768 GCA_026402145.1 Polypterus bichir lapradei | reverse complement strand
ATATATATATATATATATATATATATATATATATATATATTTTAGGAGACACATGGGATAGTTAGGTATCCAGGCAGGAAGTTGAGAAGGTCCCTTACCTGGATCTGAGACCCCAAGCAAAGAAAAAGATATCCCAGCGAAGATGGGGAAGGATGATGCACCTGGACAAGACTGCCCTAAGGGATGAATGGACATCCCTGCCAAAAAAGAGTTCCTACCTGGATGGGAAGCCTCAAGCAAGTGGACAGTTTTCCCAACCGGATGGGTACCTAATACCTTCCCTAAAAAAACAGGGAAGAATTGTGGCAGAAGGGGTATCTAATTCCCCCAGGTGTTGGATGGCAGCAGCCCACCATATCGGTACCCATTCGGGAACCATCAGGGAATGCTGGGAGTTGTAGTCTGGAAGCACAGCCCTGCTGGGGCCTGTGTGTGCTGCAAGAGGGTGCTGCAGGGAGATACGCACCCCAATTCATGGGACTTCTATATGATCCGGAAGTACTTCCATCGGACAATGACCCTGGCACTGGAAGTACTCCCAAGTCAGGGGCGGACTGGCCATTAGGCAATTTGGGCAATGCCTGCTGGGCTGCGGACTCTGGTCTGGTCATAGGTTGGCCGTTTCATGAAATAAATTTTAAGTACTGGTTACTGTTTCACATTAAAAATAATTTTCTAAACTACTAAACAGTATCTGTCCTGTTCTATGATTTATATAGTCCTATATAATATACTGTATTACGTCATCAAGTTGTTTTATTTGGCAGGACACCACGTTGCAGCAAAAAATCTAGTCAAAACTGCCTTTTGCCGATTTCTGTTATGATACCGCTACATTTCGGTTAGCATATACATTATTGCAATTTATTTTATCTCATATTTAGTATTTAAATTCTTCGGTACTAATAATTAGTTTAGATTATGTGTTATGCATTTTATTGTTCTCTGGTCGTCGGCGTGAGTGATAATTAGTGGTTTTCAGTTGCGATTATTAGTATGATGAAATAAAGTTATAAAGCACAGGATAAGAATTTTTCATATTAGGACGGACCATTTCTAGTTTATCATTAAGTTAATGGAACGTTTCGATCATGTGAGGTTTTCATTATAACCTCGGTTATCATTTATTCCATTGTAAATGAGCAGCTACTAGCCTACTAGGGTACTGGCACTTGAGCGTGACATTGACATTTGACATGTACTCTAATAACGTGTAAGCCATGTTACCAAATTTTTATTTTTCATTAAATTTTATTTCTAAGCATGTCGTCAAATTTTAAGTTGTGTCTAAACAACAGTGTATAAATTAAGTTTGGCAACAGTTTAGAGTTCATATCATAGGCTCATAGGAAGTAGTGAGCCGCATACTCATCACAAATTTTAAGAAAATTACAATGAATGATGGGCTGAGTGGGTCGACCTCATCACCTCACTTGTTAAAGGATGCAAGGGCCGATTTTGAAACAAGTCCGCTATAAAAGAGACCGCACATCTTTGTCAAGGCGAGTCGGAGCTGGGAGGAAGGAAGGTAAGACTCAGCTGGAGGTTGGTGTGTGGCGGTGAGAAGAGAGAGGCGATTTCTGGAGAGAGTATTGTGAAGAGAGAGAAAGAGAAAACCTGTGCTTGTGATTTTGCTATTTGTGGAGGTACTGTGTGTAATAAACACACCCTTTATTTGAACCTGGGACTCCGTGTGCATTCGTGTTGAGGTTTAGGGCTCGCTGACGCCCCTGTTTCTATCTATCTATCTATCTATCTATCTATCTATCTATCTATCTCATAAACATATATAAAAATAAGTATTACCGTATATACGCATGTATAAGTCGGGTCTTGAAACCCAAAAAATTGATCATAAAAATCAGAACCCAACTTGTACACCATTTCAAAAATGTGACATTTAAATGTTTTTTATTACATCTTCTTGCCTCCTCCAATCTCACACCAGTTTCTCAGACACATCGAATTTTGTTGCAGCAGCTCAGTTACCAATTTCTTTCACCACTTTAATGACTTTACATATAAAACCAGCTTCATATTTTCTTCTGATCGAACGCTCCATCGTACATAAGGGATGCTATTACGATAAAGGTGTATGAGGGTGTGAGATACAAAAAACACAAATCAGTGCAAACGTCGCTTCAGAATAGTTCGGGTATTACCGCGTGGTCACGTAGGCACAATACATAGAAAAATAAAGGCCGTGTGCTCCGTAGTTACTCTCTCAGGTCGGCGTTAGCATATCATAATGCAGGAGTTTTCCGCATTCGATTTATACGACCGACATTATAAAATACCAGAAATTATAAGGTAATAATAAGTCCCAACTTATCCGTGGGAGAACTTATCCGCGAGTATATACGGTAGTTGCCAAAAAGAAAGGATAGGAAATGATTTATTTCAACTTTCAAAAAGCCTTTGACGCAGTCAATGGACATTAAAGATTAATTCTAAAAACTAGAAGCTATTCCAGTCTCATGGTTCTATCTCATGTTAACTTACAGGGGGTAAAATATTATACCATAATCTATAGCTATGAAAGAAAATTATATTCTATTCAACTTAAGCAAACACTAATATGGGTTTAACTTATTATTTATTATTTAATTTTTTATTTATATAGCACATTTTCATACAAAAAGTAGCTCAAAGTGCTTTACATAATGAAGAATAGAAAAATAAAAGACACAGTAAGAAAATAAAATAAGTCAACATTAATTAACATAGAATAAGTTTAAGGTCCAATGGCCAGGGTGGACAGAAAAAACAAAAAAAAACTCCAGACGGCTGGAGAAAAAAAAAAAAATCTGTAGGGATTCCAGACCATGAGACCGCCCAGTCCCCTCTGGGCATTCTACCTAACATAAATGAAACAGTCCTCTTTGAATTTAGGATTCTCATGGAAGGACTTGATGATGATGGTCACGTGGACTTCTGGCTTTTAGTCCATCAATGTTGGAACATCATGATGCTTTGAGTAGGTGGTGGTGGTGCAGGCCGCCACCACAAAGAAACCGGAAAAAGAAACAGAAGAGAGAGTAGGGGTCAGTACGGATTTTAGAGCCACCATGAATAGTTATTATGAAGAATTGAACATACAGAGTATCAGGATTAAACTTAAAGCATTAACTTTATAAGATTGGCCTTTACATTTCTGGCCCTAATTGTTTATGAAGGAGCAATAGTGTGAGTTTTCCGCATTCGATTTATACAACCGACATTATAAAATACCAGAAATTATACAGTAAAATGAAGTCCAGACTTATCTGCGAGTATATACTGTAGTTTAAAATGCCATAAAATGAATTGTTCTTAATAAAAGCTAACATTCAGCAGAACAATTGATGTTAAATTATGACATTCATAATGTAAAATTCAAACTACAAAACTCAATAATCCAAAGACCGAAGAAAATCCAAAATAAAACAAAAGAGCAAAAGTACTAACATCAGTTAGCAAAAATGTAAGGAAATGAATCATAAGCAAAGTCCGTAACCCAAAAATCAAAACTCTGTATTTTATTACATCTCTCTAGTATAAAAAAAAAATTTGGGAGGGAGACTAGGGAGACGAGACGTGATCTTCTCGGAAGACACTTAGATGTCCCGTGAGACAAAAGGACAGCTGTTGTTCAGGCTTTTAAATGATCGAAGCGCAGTGTGACAAGCAGAACACGCAGCTCACTAGCAGCAGCAGGAAAACAACAGCTGATCCGACCGTTCAGCCCTCACCCCCCCTTAACAATGCGAGCAGAATAATACGTCCCATGAGAAAGAGATTTAACCATGCCCAGGGCTGGAAATAAAGGACAAGGAGTAGATGACAAAGCAGAACGTCGTAAAGAATTCAAAATGTTGGCACGATACACATGCAGAGCAGGTTAGAGATAATGGAAGTACGAAAATTCCATAGTCTCAACAAAAGAATAGGAAAGATCGAATTAGCGCAAGCAAATAGAAATTATTACTTGGTGAAATAACAGAACAGTGAAAAGAGATCGAGTATATTGTTCGGATTTAAACTTTAAGTTGGAGAC
Organism: Polypterus bichir lapradei; assembly: GCA_026402145.1. NCBI lineage: Eukaryota > Metazoa > Chordata > Cladistia > Polypteriformes > Polypteridae > Polypterus > Polypterus bichir. The sequence continues at coordinate 17,831,732 of JANRMT010062823.1, read as the reverse complement.
TTGTAGATCGTCTAATTTGTGTTGCCAGCGAGAATTAAAAGATTCCAAAAACGTTGGCGCGGCTTGAAGTCCCGTGAGGCGGAGACTTTTAACATGAGATTCTTTCAAGTCACGCCCCACTTACAACTATTTTCAAACAAGACCACGGTCATCTAACCTCAGTCATGTGAATGCTTTTGTCAGACACACTTCCTGCGCTCTCAGCTCTTAGAAATTTTATCAGGACAAAAATTTTATACATTGTAGAAGACACGTCAATGACAAATCAAAGAAGAAAGAGCACGGACAAACATTTGAGAAAGTCGTTTCATTTATTAGTGAGAAAGAAACGATATTCACTCACAGGCAGTTACACGTCACGTTGTCACGATGTAAGTCCAAACACGGAATCAAAAATTCAAAGCGATCTTGAAGAAAAGTTAATTCCAAATATTCTTTTTACTAAAGTTTTAAAGTAAAAGTGAAAATGATGCATATGTGACAATTCCCATGTAAATAACAATCTCTTTAAATTGTATATCCGGTAAACCAAACCCGGAGGTGGGCAAGCGGAGTGGGCAGGGGGCGGAGCCCCCTAGTGAATCCAAAAACAAGAAAAGTCCAACAACTAAAGAAAAGAAAGAGAAACTACAAAAGCCAGCAGTTGAACTTAAAGAAGTAAAGAATGAATGGCACAGCAAAGTGGCTACGGCAGCAAGTGTCGATACTGTGAACAGCCCACGGGTGCTGTAGCCCTAACGACTGGATCACTTGAGGGCTGGAGATTAATTAGACGTCCACCACAAAACAAAATAGAAAGAAGACAAAGAAAAATATAAAACACGACAAGAAACACAGATGGGCCAGAAACAGAATACGTTTTAGCACAGGTTTCTTAATGTGAAAACAGAGAGTGACGAAGTTTGGCTATGATGTCCAATGCACATCAACCCATTTTTTATAATCTTATTTTCTCCAATGTGAATAACTGTAATTTATAGCCATTTAGTGAATCCATTTGTCATAATATAGGTTGGCGTCTATATCCATCATAACATGCAGTATGTTTTCTCTAATTAAAAATGAAATGGCTTTCACTGTCTGGTTTAGATCTCGGCAGTGATACATGGTGCCTTACTGTTAATGACAGCATTCATAAGAAGGATTTTTGAAAAAAGGAGAAAGCACGGCTGCCATGTGTGATGGGGGCTTTGTATGACTTTGTCAGGCGCCTGAACTGTACCGTTCTGAACCGGAGGGACACGAGCATCAAGAAGATTGAGCCAAAGGTCAGAGTAACATGGTATGACATGTTAAGGTAATGTAATATGCTGCATCTCCTGTCGGAACTGCTTGAAAGAAAGCGAGTCCTAATGTCCAACTACTGTGTGTGTGTTAAGAGTTTTTATTTTTTATTTTAATGATTGTTTTTTGCCTTTGGGGAAGTAAAAATATTTAAATTCAATAAGGGCTTGTTCACAATAGCTCAGATTTTTTAACATAGTCCAAAGGCAAAGTCATCAACAAAGCAAGAAGTAAAAAGGAAACGCAATCACAATAAGCACAGCAAGACACAAGTAACCTCACCACTTTGTGACGATGCGGGTTTGCTGCACGCTGCCATCGTCCATCCTTGAACCTGTCACCATCGGAAATGTTATCGATGAGCACAGCAGTGAGGCACTACAATGGAGCAAGAGGATGGTGTAAAAGTGCCAAGTGCTTTTATTAAAACAACAACAAAACAAGTGTTCAAATAAAAGTGCAGTGCATCAAATCTTTAAATAAATAATCCATTAAAACAGAAGTGAAGTGGAGGTTAAAAACTCAATAAACAGAAAAACAAAATCTTTTAAAACAACGAGGTTAAAATAACGCCAGAAGCAGTCCCTTTAAAAATCCAAAGCCCGGTGTCTTTTACCTGGCGGCTCCCCTGCTTCTCCCATCAGGCTTATCAACAGGGGAGTCGCCCTTCCTGCAGCTGGCCTTCTAACTACTCAACTGGTCTGGAGGCTTCCCGATCCCTGGCTTCGGTTGCGCTCTCCAGACCGAGACTTGGCTTTTCCCCCAACGGCCAGGATGCTCACGCTGGGGCTTCTACTTCCAAGCCTCCCGACTCCCACTGCCTTCTCGGCCTAACACGGCCAGCCGTCCTATTGCCAGTCACTCCTGTTCCTTCATAAAATGCTCAGCTGGAGAGACCACTTCCAACTGCCCTAGGTGTTGGCCAAACACCCCTGCTAGGGCTCAACTGTCCAGCTGCCTGCCTGCGAGCCTTTGCTCGCTCGCTCACACAACGGCTCGCTCTCCACATTGCTTCCTGCAGCCTCCGTCTTTCTTTTTCCTTCCTTTTTCTTCTCCTCTTCTTAGCCGCCTCGCGCTTCTATTTATGACGGGGACGTGATTCACCTGTAGCAATCAGTGGAGAACCGAGAACAATTACGGATGCGGACGACTCCTCACCTGTGCACTTAAGTGAGACTCACCCATACCGCAAATCACCCCAGGAACCTCTTCAGCCACACATCACCAAGTCGTGAGTGCGGTGATTATTTATTTTTAAAATGGCCCTTTGACATGAGCTGTGGACCTGCTATACCACACACTTCCAGTCATGTTCAAAATGAACTGCCAGAAACAGAAGGAGACCCTCTGGATTTATAAGGCAGAGGGCAGTTCCTGGCAGTGATTGACAGGTGGCCCCGCCTCTTGGGGAACCACCCACAAAATACAGAGGGACATAACACAGGCAGTTTACATATAGAAACAAAACTAAAAACAAAGAATAATCCATCCATTCATCCATTATCCAACCTGCTATATCCTAACTACAGGGTCACGGGGGTCTGCTGGAGCCAATCCCAGCCAACACAGGGTGCAAGGCAGGAAACAAACCCTGGGCAGGGCACCAGCCCACCGCAGGGCACAAAGAATAATCCACAGACATAATCAACGTTAAGCAAAAATCCAAAATTGAACAAAACAAACATAAAACAGGAATTTGAACCCCAGCCTGGCTGAGACATACAAACACAAATACTGAGAACAAAGCAGTGCATTAGCAAAATTAACATTAACATAAATTAAAGACTCAAAAGTGAACCAAAACTTTGCCTGTCTGGTCTCCAATTGGAAAAACAAAAAAAAAAAATAGGTAACCCATTGTGTCTATGAAAAGTTTTACGTAAGTCACCGTGGATAAAGGTGTCAGCCAAATAAGTATATAAAATAAGATTTTAGAACTCTAGCAGGGGAAGAACCCTGGTTGAAATATAACAATACTGATTGCAAGGGCCTTCTAAGTATCAAATGTTCAGAAAAGTCACTCAAAGGTCTGCAGGTACGCCTGAGGAGCTCCCCCTAGTGGCACCAGGTCTCCCTGCTGATCTCTCATAACGCAGAGTGTGACTGAGGAGTGTCAGACAGTCTCTCCCCACCGACTACCGCTGTGAATCTAACCCCCAGTGTGCTCAAGTCGCCTGGGGGACATTAATGAGGGCAACAAATTGGCTATTACCTTTCCCACTTTCCCAGTACAATTTTGTGCTTTTGAAGTTTTAAATGTTTTAATATGAGACATTATTGCAAGGCGGCATGGTGACGCAGTGGGTAGTGCCGCTGCCTCGCAGTAAGGAGACCTGGGTTCGCTTTCCGGGTCCTCCCTGTGTGGAGTTTGCATGTTCTCCCGGTGTCTGCCTGGGTTTCCTCCCACAGTCCAAAGGTATGCAGGTTAGGTGTATTGGTGATCCTAAATTGTCCCTGGTGTGTGTGTGTGTGTGTGTGCCCTGTGGTGGGCTGGCGCCCTGCCCGGGGTTTGCTCCTGCCTTGTGCCCTGGGATTGGCTCTAGCAGACCCCCGTGACCCTGTGTTGGGATATAGCAGGTTGGAAGATGACTGACTGGCTGACATTATTGCAAATTTATATTATGAACAATTACAATATTTAACATGAGATGTGCTGTAAATAAGTAGCAATACATGCAGTTATTTTGTAAGGGTCATCTTGCTCCTCCCAATCTTAAATGTCAAACTCCGCCCATGGGGGGTGTGTGTCTTTCTAAATGATGTCCAATCAGTTTGCCACAAGTGGAGTCCAATCAACATCTGAAATGGAGAATTAAAGCAAATGGGAGCCAGTGAACCACAATGTGGAGTGGCACAGCAAAGAGTCTGAATATTTCTAGGAATGAGAGATTTTAATTATTTGACTACTGTATTAATAAATTGGCAAACCTTTCTGAAAATATGTTTTCCCGTTGTCATTCTGGGTGGCTGTGATGATGCGTGTTAGGGGTCTGTGGCCGTGTGCAGCTGTTTTAAATAAAGACCCTGGGTGGGTGTGCGCTGTGGTTATAGAGTCGGGCAGCCAAAGGGTGTTTGGTGGAGGTGAGCTGATTGCTTGATTAGGTCCACATTGGCACTCTGCAGATAGTAAAAAGTGTGTCACGCCCACAGGCGCACCAAGGAAGCCAGGAGAATGAGATCAGAGGAAAATAAAAGCAGGAAGAATGAGAAAAAGGACTGAGATTTGAAAGAAAGAAAAAAGGCAGGATTGTGGCAAGACTGGTGTTGTGGTGAGGAGGCAAGTGGTCGGGAAGTGGTCCCGGGAGAAGTGAGTGGATGGTGCCCATGGGGTAGGAATGACCAACCGCACTGGGAAATTCCCCCAGAACACCGAAAGTATGGCGATGGGAGAAGGGAGCTGTGATCGCAGGTTCATCGTGGACGGCTAGAGATGGCAGCTGGGACACAAGCTTGTGAAGAAGGCTGACTACATTTGCTGGAGGATGTCTTGACTTGATGAGCAGACCATACAGAGTGAGCACGGGGGATGTCGGTTTTAGAGGGGCGCACTCTGGCTTGCGATTTTTTTTTTTACGTGTTGATTCTGACTGTTCAGTCTTCGTTTTTAATTGTAAGGATCATTTAATTACTTATTGAAGTAACCTCCACAAATTTATTGGAATTATTTATTTATTTACCAGCATTTGTTTGGACAGGTTGACAGATGAGATTAGACAGGAGTCCCCGTGGACTGTGATGTTTGCTGATGACATTGTGATCTGTAGCGATAGTAGGGAGCAGGTTGAGGAGACCCTGGAGAGGTGGAGATATGAGAGGAGAGAAGAGGAATGAAGGTCTGCAGGAACAAGACAGAATACATGTGTGTGAATGAGAGGGAGGTCAGAGGAATGGTGAGGATGTAAGGAGTAGAGTTGGTGAAGGTGGATGAGTTTAAATACTTGGGATCAACAGTACAGAGTAACAGGGACTGTGGAAGAGAGGTGAAGAAGAGAGTGCAGGCAGGGTGGAATGGGTGGAGAAGAGTGTCAGGAGTGATTTGAGACAGACGAGTATCAGCAAGAGTGAAAGGGAAGGTCTACAGGACGGTAGTGAGACCAGCTGTGTTATATGGGCTGGAGACGGTGGCACTGACCAGTAAGCAGGAGACAGAAGTGTGATGAGGATGGACAGGATTAGAAATTAGTACATTAGAGGGTCAGCTCAAGTTGGACGGTGTGGAGACAAAGTCAGAGAGGCGAGATTGTGTTGGTTTGGACACGTACAGAGAAGGATTATTATGTGTTGGGCATAATAAGAGAAGGATATTAAGGATAGAGCTGCCAGGAAAGAGGAGAAGACGAAGGCCTAAGAGAAGGTTTATGGATGTGGTGAAAGAGGACATGCAGGGGATGGGTGTGAGAGAACAAGATGACGAGGACAGAAAAATATGGAAGAAGATGATCTGCTGTGGCAACCCCAAATGGGAGCAGCCGAAAGCAGAAGAAGAAGATTTATTTACCAGTAACGGCGCACTGCTATAACGATAACGTGCAATAAATACACTTGACTTATAGTTTTCATCCTCTTTCTCTGTACGTTTACCATTCGTTTGCTCAGAGGTTGATGCGCTTGCTGCTTCCTGAGAAGCTCTTCTTTTCCCCACCCTAGTGGTTCGCTTCTCCTCTTCTTTCGTCGGCATCTTTTCACGTTTAAACTGATTAAGTCTGTGTTTGTGTTGCAATTACTTAGTATGTCTTCTTTAATTTTTCACTAAAGCTGGCACTTAAGTCTTCAATATGCCTCAAGAGTGATTTAAGATATGAAGAGGTAGGGGAAGTGATGGGGAAGGGATGAGAACGGCGCCTGTACACATGTGCCCCACAGCCGCCCTGCTCCTTGCTGCCGAGAGAGTTAATTCTACAATAAAATAAAATAAAAATAAAAAGAGTAATTACCTTGGGGGTCAATCATCACCCTGATAGCGGATAGTAGACGTTATGTAGTATATGTGCACCAAATTTCAGGTCAATCGGTCAAGCGGTTTGCGAGCTACAGGTGATTTAAAATCCTGGACAAATGGACAGCCATATTAGCGTATTATATAAGAAGATTGAATGACTGCACTGTTCTTTTAATTTTGGGCACCAAATTAATAAAAACGGATGGCATGGTGGCGCAGTGGATAGCGCTAGTTAGGAGACCTGGGTTTGCTTCCCGGGTCCTCCCTGCATGGAGTTTGCATGTTCTCCCCGTGTCTGCATGGGCTTCCTCCCACAGTCCAAAGACATGCAGGTTAGGTGGATTGGCGGTCCTAAATTGACCCTGGTGTGTGTGTGGGTGTGTGTGCCCTGCCCGGGGTTTGATTCCTGCCTTGCGCCCTGTGTTGGCTGGGATTGGCTCCAGCAGACCCCCGTGACCCTGTGTTAAGATATAGCGGGTTGGATAATGGATGGATGGATGGAATTAATTAAAACATGTAACAAGAATCCCCTCCTCGAACCGCCACCTTATCGTGGTAGAGGGGTTTGCGTGTCCCAATGATCTGTTGTCTGGGGCTTTATGCCCCTGGTAGGGCCACCCAAGGCAAACTGGTCCTAGGTGAGTGATGAGACAAAGAGCAGTTCAACAAACCTCCTATGAAGAACAAAAAGTTTGGACAGCGTTTTCCCTCGCCCGGACATGGGTCACCGGGGCCACCCTCTGGAGCCAGGCTTGGAGGTGGGGCTAGATGGTGAGTGTCTGGTGGCCGGACCTGCACTCAAGAGGCAACGTGGATCCCCCTTCCCATGGGCTCACCACCTATGAGAGGGGCCAAGGAGGTCGGGGGCAGTGAGGCGGTCCGATCCTCGGCTACAGAAGCTGGCTCTTGGGACGTGGAATGTCACCTCTCTGAAGGGGAAGGAGCCTGAGCTAGTACGCGAGGTCGAGAGGTTCCGGCTAGATATAGTCGGACTCACCTCGACGCACAGCTTGGACTCTGGAACTAATCTCCTTGAGAGGGGCTGGACTCTCTACCACTCTGGAGTTGCCCCCGGTGAGAGGCGCCGAGTGGGTGTGGGCATACTCATTGCCCCCGACTTGGAGCCTGTTCATTGGTGTTCACCCCGGTAGACAAGAGGGTAGCCTCCCTCCGCCTTCAGGTGGGGGGACGGGTCCTAACTGTTGTTTGTGCGTATGCGCCGAATAGCAGTTTGGAGTACCCACCCTTTTTGGAGTACCTGGAGGGGGTGCTAGAGGGCATACCTTCTGGGGACTCCCTGGTTCTGCTGGGAGATTTCAATGCTCACGTGGGCAATGACAGTGAGACTTGGAAGGGCATGATTGGGAGGAATGGCCCCCTGATCTGAACCCGAGTGGTGTTTTGTTATTGGACTTCTGTGCTCGTCATGGATTGTCCATAACGAACACCATGTTCAAACATAGGGGTGTTCATATGTGCACCTGGCACCAGGACACCCTAGGCCTCAGTTCAAAGATCGACTTTGTGTCGTGTCGTCGGACCTGCGGCCACATGTCTTGGACACTCGGGTGAAGAGAGGGGCGGAGCTGTCAACTGATCACCACCTGGTGGTGAGTTGGCTTCGATGGTGGGGGAGGATGCTGGTCAGGCCTTGTAGGCCCAAACGTGTTGTGAGGGTCTGCTGGGAACATCTGGCAGAGTCCTCTCTCAGAAGTAGCTTCAACTCCCACCTCCGGTAGAACTTTGACCACGTCCAGAGGGAGGTGGGGGGACATTGAGTCCGAATGGGCCTTGTTCCGTGCCTCTATTGTTGAGGTGGCTGACCGGAGCTGTGGCCATAAGGTGGTTGGTGCCTGTCATGGCAGCAATCCCCGAACCCGTTGGTGGACACCGGTGGTGAGGGATGCCGTCAAGCTGAAGAAGGAGCCCTATGGGACCCTTTTGTCCTGTGGGACACTGGAGGCAGCTAATAGGTACCGGCAGGCCAAGCGGAATGCGGCTTCGGTGGTTGCTGAGGCAAAAACTCGGGCATGGGAGGAGTTTGGGGAGGCCATGGAGAATGACTTCCGGACGGCTTCGAGGAGATTCTGGTCCACCATCCGGCGTCTCAGGAGGGGGAAGCAGTGCAGTGTCAACACTGTGTATGGTGGGGATGGTGCGCTGCTGACCTCGACTCGGGACATTGTGGGTCGGTGGGGGGAGTACTTCGGAGACCTCCTCAATCCCACTAACATGCCTTCCAATGAAGAAGCAGAGCCTGGGGACTCTGAGGTGGGCTCCCCCATCTCTGGGACTGAGGTCACCGAGGTGGTCAAAAAACTCCTTGGTGGCTGGGCTCCAGGGGTGGATGAGATACGCCCGGAGTTCCTCAAGGCTCTGGATGTTGTAGGACTGTCTTGGCTGACACGTCTCTGCAACATCGCATGGACATCGGGGACAGTGCCTCTGGATTGGCAGACCGGGGTGGTGGTCCCCCTCTTTAAGAAAGGGGATCGGAGGGTGTGTTCCAACTACAGAGGGATCACACTCCGCAGCCTCCCTGAAAAAGTCTATTCGGGGTTTCCTGGAGAGGAGGGTCCATCGGATAGTTGAACCTCGGATTCAGGAGGAACAGGTGGTTTTCGTCCTGGTCATGGAACAGTGGACCAGCTCTACACCTTTGGCAGGGTCCTGGAAGGTGCATGGGAGTTTTCCCAACCAGTCTACATGTGTTTTGTGGACTTGGAAAAGGTGTTTGACCGTGTCCCTCTGGGAATCCTGTGGGGGGTGCTCCGGGAGTATGGGGTACCGGACCCGCTGATAAGAGCTGTTCAGTCCCTGTACAACCGGTGTCAGAGCTTGGTCCGCATTGCCAGCAGTAAGTCGAGCCCGTTTCCAGTGAGAGTTGGACTCCGCCAGGGTTGCCCTTTGTCACAGATTCTGTTCATAACTTTTATGGACAGAATTTCTAGGTGCATCCAGGGTGTTGAGGGGGTCCGGTTTGGTGGGCTCAGGATTGGGTCACTGCTTTATGCAGATGATGTTGTCATGTTTGCTTCATTAGGCCGTGATCTTCAGCTCTCTCTGGATCGGTTCACAGAGATGGGAATCAGCACCTCCAAATCCGAGACCGTGGTCCTCAGCTGGAAAAGGGTGGAGTGCCCTCTCAGGGTTGGAAGCGAGCTCCTGCCCCAAGTGGAGGAGTTCAAGTATCTCGGGGTCTTGTTCACGAGTGAGGGAAGAATGGATCGTGAGATCGACAGGCAGATCGCTGCGGCATCCCCAGTGATGCGGGCTCTGCATTGGTCTGTTGTGGTGAAAAAGGAGCTGAGCCGTAAGGCAAAGCTCTCAATTTACCAGTCGATCTATGTTCCTACCCTCACCTATGGTCATGAGCTATGGGTAGTGACCGAAAGAACGAAATTGTGAATACAAGCAGCTGAAATGAGTTTCCTCCGCAGGGTGTCTGGGCTTTCCCTTAAAGATAAGGTGAGAAGCTCAGTCATCCGGGAGGAGCTCAGAGTGGAGCCACTGCTCCTCCGCGTCGAGAGGAGTCAGATGAGGTGGCTCGGGCGTCTGATCAGGATGCCTCCTGGACGCCTCCCTGGTGAGGTGTTCTGGGCACATCTAACCGGCAGGAGGCCCCGAGGAAGACCCAGGACACGCGGGAGGGACTATGTCTCTTGGCTGGCCTGGGAATGCCTCAGGATTCCCCCGGAAGAGTTGGAAGAAGTGGCCGGGGAGAGGGAAGTCTGGGTATCTCTGCTCAAGCTGCTGCCCCCGCGACCCGACCTCGGATAAGTGGAAGGGGATGGATGGATGGATGGATGGACGTAACAAGAAAGCACATTTGCACCTACCATTGCTGTTATGTGTCCTCATTATTCAGTCCATCCTTGGCTTTATGCCTATTGATATCCCGGGTTCAAGGGGAATATGCCAGCTCCGGGTAACTTGAACATCACAGTGATTGAGTTTAAATTAATAGGCAAAAAAAAAAAAAGCCAAGTTATTCCATTTAAAATCAAATCTGTGCAGAGAGTAAAGGGGTCTGAATACTTTCTGGCCCACCGTAAGGGCTTTTGAGCCGATTGTCCCCTTTCTCACAAAACCAGCAAATAAAAGACGACCTGCGCCATCCTCTAATTATGAGCACTCCCGGGCCTCCAAAATGTGGAATTTAATTGGAATATTCAGTTTTTATTCCCCCCACCCAACTTGAAATTTCCATACGGCAATTTGAATACGAGCTTCCGGCTTCAACCTTGCTGCTGAATTCTCTAATTAAGGCATCATTTTGTCACCTTGCACGAAATGAAACAAAAAAAAAAAAAAAAACATTTTTTCAGTCAAAGCCCACCATCCCAGCTGTAATTATTGGCTAATTTTTCCTTTCTAGAATAAACACATTCAAGCAGTCTGATTGCCAGCGTAAACTTTGTGTGCTGTTGTATGCATAATGGCTGTTTAAACAAACGCTGCTGCCGAACCTTCATGTATTATATGATGTGAGCAAGGGTCAAAGCTGCTTGTATTCCTTTGGGTGGGATTGGCGGGATTTTCGTTGAGCGTTATCCCTACACAGGGTTTTTCACAGACTTATGTCTGTTGTTCCCCTTTCATTTACTCTCTCGCTTCTGAGGTGTAATATACATAATTTAAATAACCAGGGAATGTCTCAGGGCTCCAAACCACCTGCTGGCTTTTATTAGCTAATTAATGGTGATTTATCTGAGTTACTAATTTGAGTGGAGCTGATTGCCTTCAGGAATTTCGGAATGCAAGAAGAATTCTGATTGTAATTATGCTTACTTGATGGGCAGCCTACTAAAACAAAAGTTCTGTCTTATTTGCCTCCGAGCTGTGATCTGCGCGCTCCTGAAGATGTGACCTTGTGCTGTGCATCTTGTTAAAAGCTTTGGGTCAGATGTGTGTCTACGTACGTCTGCCAATCCAGAAATGAATCCTTCTTTGATTCTCCTTATCTGATTTATTGTTTATATGTGTTGCCCTCACACAGCAAATGTCAGACGTTGTTTCTTTTTCTTTAATTCAAGGAGAACCGTGTTTGGACGACCGGGTAGCCCAATCTGAACGTTCTGCTCACCTGAGGCTGTACACTGAATGCTGATATGCACACCAAAGTCAGACATAGAAACACATAGCACTTGTACACAGCGGCGCACGCACGGACGCAAATACTCTTTTGCACGCATGCGCGTCAGAGGGTCACCTTCTGAGTTCTTCAATGGTATGTGATGCCAAAGCTGAGAGGGGGCACTGCCGCTAACTACCTTGCCTTTTATTTTTTTGCTCCACAGCAAAGAAAGACCACCCAGTAAGGGCAACTAACTCCACCCCTTCTGGTTCCAGAGCTTTTAAAAATGAGACCACCCAGAGGGAGGCGTCACTTATGGCTTATTGATCAAAGGAGAGGATCTCCACAATCCTCACAGAGAGATTTTATTTGAACCTTTTAATCTAGCCCACCTCTGTGTCTGCGTGGGTTTCCTCCCACAGTCCAAAGACATGCAGGTTAGGTGCATTGGCAATTCTAAATTGTCCCTGGTGTGTGTGTGTCTGTGGGTGTGTGTGCCCTGCAGTGGGCTGGCGCCCTGCCTGGGGTTTGTTCCTGCCTTGTGCTCTGTGTTGGCTGGGATTGGCTCCAGCAGACCCCCGTGACCCTGTAGTTAGGATATAGCGGGTTGGACACTGACTGACTGATTGCCAAGGGGAAGAAGGTAAATAATAAAAAGAAGAGGCCCCAGGATTGAGCCCACCTGAAGTAACAGCTGTGGGTTGGGATATGAAAGTTTTAAGCTGAATGAACTGAGTAATTATACTTTCTTTTCTCAGACTCTCTTGATGAAAATAACCCAAATGTAACGAAGAAACGAGTGTTTGCTGCCTGTTTGTAACTTGTTCAGTTGCTGTGGTTGGATGAGGTTGGCGACACTCTTACCGTTTTGCTCTCCAGCCGCGCTGCTGTGCAGTTCTGTATCAGCATTGCAACATGCAGGGTCAGATTTTAAGAGTGTCCCGTATTTCTACTTTTCTAATCTGGCAACCCTAGGCAATAAAAGCGTAAAACTTAGCGCAACGTACTTCTTGGCAGGCTGCTAGCTAGTCCTTAGCCCAATGACTGACTGCTGAACCTGAGTTAATTCATAGCAGGTGCTCTTTAGATGGGCGCTGCCTGCAAGTCATCTCATAAACTGGCTGCGGGGCTGCAGCGCCAAATGCGAGCGGATTCGTGGGTAACACTTGTACAGAGGACAGCGGGCGACTGAAAACAGAATGAAAAATCAGCATAGCATCACAGATTAGAATATTTCACATTCAGTTCATGTTTTTCCCATTTGCCATATTTTGGATGTAGAGAGAAGCCAAGCAAAATGACCCCTTTTATTGGCTAACTAAAAAGATTACAATATGCACGCTTTTGAGGCAACTCTGGCCCCTCCTTCAGGCGAGATGTAATCATGTAATTGCTTTGTAATTGAAATTGCGTGTAATTGTGTAATTGATTGTAATTGTGTAATTGATTGTAATTGTTTGAAACTAATGTAATTGATTACATCTTGCCTGATGAAGGACCCTGAGTTGCCTCAAAAGTTTGCATATTGTAATCTTTTTAGTTTGCCAATAAAAGGGGTCATTTTGCTTGACTTCTCATTGCATTCAGAATGGTTAACATGGTACAACACCCTAGCACTGCATACTTTGTACAGTAATCCCTCGCTATATCGCGCTTCGACTTTCGTGGCTTCACTCTATCGCGGATTTTATATGAAAGCATAACTAAATATATAACGCGGATTTTTCCGCTGCTTCGCGGGTTCTGCGGACAATGTGTCTTTTTACTTCCTGTACATGCTTCCTCAGTTGGTTTGCCCAGTTGATTTCATACAAGGGACGCTATTGGCGGATGGCTGAGAAGCTAACCAATCAGAGCACGCAGTTAAGTTCTCCTGACTGAAAAGCTAACCAATCAGAGCACGCAGTTGAGTTCCTGCGTGCTGAATGCAGTGTTAACCAGGAAGTCTCGTCTCGCTCATTCTGCTGTGTAAAGAGTTGTGCTCTTTTGTGTTCATCTTTGTGCATAGTCAAGCCCTTCATTATGGCTCCAAAACGATCTGCTACTGCTTCAGGGGCCGTGCCCAAGCGCAAGAAGAAGATGTTAACGATTGCCGAAAAGGTAAACGTTTTGGATTTGTTGAAGGCTACGATTCTTTTTATTTAAAAAGTAGGAAAGGAATATAAGATCTACGGCTGCAGCGTCCTTTTAACCAGGGTGCAAAACGAGTTGTAAGTGGATGTAATAAGGCAGTAGTCCGGATGGAATCTGCTTTAGGGATTTGGATTGAAGACTGCCAGAAGAACAACAACGGCAGTGCTACACAATCGCCTGAAGTGGCTCCTTTACAAGGGCTGTAACGCTCTCCTTTGTTGTGCAGTAAAATTAAACTCATTGTTATCGGACAAGTCATCGTGTCATTGTTGGTGAGTAACCATAATTAATTTTCTTCTTACAGTGCTTAGTACATGTACGTACGTTTAGTGTCACTGTACACACATTTACTGTATACTATTTTTCTTGCATTGTACGTATTTATTGCTGGTGGCCTGTCTATCGTAATGGCTGTAACATATGTGATATCGGAGACACTCAATATCTTTAAAATAATATTTAGGTTTTACTGTATATAAACAGTGTGTTTACATACATAATTTCAATGAATCTTACCTAATATCTAAGAGAATACAAAGGGATTATGCTGTATAACTCTGCGGGGAATATTTATAAACAGTGTGGGAGAGTTTATAAGGGCTTAAAATATATAAAAATAACCATACAAACATATGGTTTCTACTTCGCGGATTTTCACCTATCGCGGGGGAACGCAACCCCCGCGATCGAGGAGGGATTACTGTATAAGATTTATTCCTCTCTATTATATAAAAAAAATCTTGGGTCGAGACGTGACCTTCTCAGGAAGACACTGTGACGTCCCGTGAGACTAGACTTTGCAACCTTTGGAAGCAAGTCCCATGAGACGGTGGCTTTTGCACGTCATGCCCTACTTACAACCAATTTAAAACAAGATCACGGACATTGAAGCTCTCAGTTGTTGGAATGCTTTTGGTAGACACACATCATGTGCTCCCACCTCTTAAAAATTTTATACGTTTTAGATGGCATATCAACGACTAAGCGAAGAAGAAAGAGCAGCATGTCAAAAAGAGACACGAAAGAGCTGCTGAGAAAAGAAGGCAAAAAAGAACAATAATCTATGTGCAAATTCTGATTCTGAAAATAGGGAACGTAATAATCAGCCTGGACCAACTGGTATTGAAAACCTCGTAGGTCCAATCGGGGTCAGAAATCAAAGACTTCATAAAGACATTCAAAAACGTTGGCACGATACACATGCTGAGCACGAGCAGGAGACGAGACGTGATTTTCTCGGAAAGACACTTATAACCACGCCCGGGGCCGGAAATAAAGTAGATGACAAAGTCGAATGTCGTAAAGAATTCAAAAATGTTGGCGTGATACACACGGAGAGCAGGTTAGAGATAATGAAAGTACTACAATTTGAAAGTCTCAAAAAAAGGATAGGAAAGATCGCATTAGTGCAAACAAACGGAAATTATTACTCAGTGAAATAACGGAACAGCGAAAAGAGATAGAATATATTGTTCGGATTTAAACTTTAAGTTGGAGACTTGTAGATCGTCTAATTTGTGCCGCCATCAGGGAAAGGTAGTGTTTCTTCCCAATGAAGAGGCGTATCCGCGAGAATTAAAAGATTCCAAAAATGTTGGCGCGGTATACATGCAGAGCAGGTTAGAGATAATGGAAGCAAACAAAAATTCGAAAGACTCAAAAAAAGGATAGTAAAGATCGCATTAGCACAAACATACGGAAATTATTACTCAGTGAAATAGCGAAAACAGTGAAAAGAGATTGAATATATTGTTCGGATTTAAACTTTAAGTCGGAGACTTGAAGATTGTCTAATTCGTGTTGCCAGCGAGAATTAAAAGATTCCAAAAACGTTGGCGCGATATGAAGTCCCATGAGATGGAGACTTTTAAGTTGAGATTCTTTCAAGTCACGCCCCACTTACAACTATTTTCAAACAAGACCACAGTCATCTAACCTCAGTCGTGTGAATGCTTTTGGCAGACACACTTCTTCTGCTCTCAGCTCTTATAAATTTTATCCGTCCATCCATCCATTATCCAACCCCGCTACATCCTAACATCCTAACAGCAAGGCAGGAACAAACCCCAGGCAGGGCGTCAGCCCACCACAGGGCACACACACCCACACACCAAGCACACACTTGGGACAATTTAGGATTGCCAATGCACCTAACCTGCATGTCTTTGGACTGTGGGAGGAAACCCATGCAGACACAGGGAGAACATGCAAACTCCATGCAGGGAGGACCTGGGAAGCGAGCCCAGGTCTCCTTACTGCTACCACTGCGCCACCTTATAAATTTTATCAGGACAACAATTCTATACATTCTAGATGAGACGTCAATGACAAAGCGAATAAGAAAGAGCATGGACAAACATCTGAGAAAGTCGTTTTATTTATTAGAGAGAAAGAAACGATATTCACTCACAGGCAGTTATATGTTGCGGTGTCACGATGCAAGTCCAAACACGGAATCAAAATTCAATGCGATCTTGAAGAAAAGTTCATTCCAAATATTGTTTTTACTAAAGTTTTAAAGTAAAAGTGAAAATAATGCATATGTAACAATTCCCATGACAATAACAATCTCTTTAAATTGTATATCCAGTTCGCCAAACCCGGGAATGGGCGAGCGGAGCCCCCTAGTTTAATAAAGATAACTGACATATTGCCAGACATGTGAGCAGAGGACATGCCTTAAGGGTGCAGGGTCAACTAATAATATGGGGAAGAATGTGACTGTCACCTCTGCCACCATAATGATTACCTGACAAATAAAGTTGCCGCTATTCTTGACCAGGAACCTGGCAAAGACAGAAGTCTCCGAGAAGAAAGCATCCAAAATGACTTCATGCATGATGTGAAAAGTCTGCTAAATAGCCTGGACATTAACTGGGGAACAACATCTGATGCCTCAACATTTCTGTTTGTCTTTGCGGTCTTTGATTTATATACTGTAAGAAAAACTGTGAAGTGTTGGGGCACCTGAAGTCAAACCTCTTATAATATAGGGTGTCCCACTCGGGAGTACAACTTTAAAAATGCCAATTACTCGCGAATGCTTGAACGTAAAGGCGAGCTGTAAGAACTGAACATACCTGTATTTAGTGGAAAACAAGTCCACATTACAAAAGGTGCTGAAAATGTCCTCCCCCAACGTCCACGCACAAGGAAACGCGATGCTCCATATTTGAGAATGTCCTCTGCAACATGTCACTGTCGATGGCAGCAATTTCACGCTCGATGTTTGCTTTCAGTTGTTCGATGGTCCTGGGTTTGCTTGCATAAACCTTACCCTTTAAATATCCCCATAGAAAAAAATCTGGGGGAGTTAAATCGGGCGATCGAGGTGGCCACAAACCTGCTGGGTTGGTGTCTGGGGCTAGACGGCCGTCTGTGCCTGGCTGGCGCAGCCCGGCCGCTGCCATATCTGCTATAGTGCCCGCCTCTTTATGACACAGAATCAATTCTTCATTAAATAAGGAATATTTTGAACCTTGTTGCATGATGATACATGCACGCGTCGCAGAGTAATTCACATTTTTAAAGTTGTACTCCCGAGTGGGACACCCTGTATAAACAAAAAGCGGGTTATATCCCTCAGTGATTAGCATCACAATGCATATAATGAAGCAATAAAGAATAAGGAACACAGGGCTTTGGATCTCACAAATAAACTGCTCAACAAAAATTAAAGGAACACTTTGAAAACACATCAGATCTCAATGGGGAAAAAAATCCTGCTGGCTGTGAGGAACGAAAGGATGGTAATGAAAATGATCAACCGACAGAGGGACACCTCAAAAATCAATCAGTCAATGGTATCAATTCCTTCATCCTCTCGCCACATGAGACCGAGCATTGTTGTGCACCAGGAGGAACCAGCATAGGGTCTGACAATGGGTCCAAGGATTTCATCCCGATACCTAATGGCAGTCAAGGTGCCATTGTCTAGCCTGTAGAGGTCTGTGCATCCCTCCATGGATATGCCTCCCCAGATATACCATCACTGACCTCCCACCAAACCGGTCATGCTGAACGATGTTACAGGCAGCATAACGTTCTCCACGGCTTCTCCAGATCCTTTCACGTCTGTCACATGTGCTCAGGGTGAACCTGCTCTCATCTGTGAAAAGCACAGGGTGCCAGTGGTGGACTTGCCAATTCTGGAATTCTATGGCGAATGCCAATTAAGCTCCACAGTACCCAGTAGAGGACGTCGGGCCCTCAGACCCCGCTCCTGAAGTCTGTTTCTGATTGTTTGGTCAGAGACATTCACACCAGTGGTCTGCCTGTCTGCTGGACGTCATTTTGTAAGCTCTGGCAGTGCTATTCCTGGTCCTCCTTGCCCAAAGGAGCAGATAGCGATGGGTCCTGCCGATCAGTTATGGACCTTCTACGAGGGGCCCTGTCCAGCTCTCCTAAAGTAACTGCCTGTCTGTCTCCTGGGATCTCTTCCATGCTCTTGAGACTGTGCTGGGAGACACGGCAAACCTTCTGGCAATGGCATGTATTGATGTGCCTGCCATCCTGGAGACGTTGGACTACCTGTGCCACCTCTGTATTGTTCAGGTATGGTCTCATGCTACCAGTAGTGACACTGACTGTAGCCAAATGGAGGGAAAAATGTCAGTGGCCTCCCTCCACCTGTTAACCCATTCATTCCTGTTTTGGGGGGGTCATCTCATTGTTGCCCCTCTAGTTCACCAAAGCAGCTGAAACTGATGAACAAGCCCCTCTGCTACTTCACTGACCAGATCAATAGCCCACAAGTTTCATTGATTTGATGTTATACTCAGATAAAAATGTGTGCCTTTCATTTTTTTGAACAGTATAGAAGAGAATGGCATCTGGTGTCAAAGAAACACAAAAGAGCCACAAAAAGGTTTGGGGCAGCCGTCCATATACTTGAACCCGGCTGCAAAGGTTGATAAATTGATTGTGCGGTTGTGTACAGATTGGATTCCAAAACAGAACTGACTTGCTGAGGTAAAGATTACGGCTTTAAAGCAAGGCAGAGGAAGTGATGTCATCGGGGCTGAGACCGGGAGTGATGTCATCGGGGCTGAGACCGGGAGTGATGTCATCGGGGTCGAGACTGGGAGTGATGTCATCGGGGCCAGGCAGAATTTCCCGTAACTGGTCTGCAGTGGAAAAGAGAGAAAGGATTAGCACACTCTGCCACCCCCTGGTCTGGTGTGGAGTTACCCTCATTTAGGCCCTTTAGCTACCTCCCATACTCACGTGTGTGACTCTGTCTGATGTCTCAAATATTACATACCACGAGAGAATGGAAAAAAAGAATAGCAGGAAAAAAAACTCGAACATTAGAACAATCTGGACGAGAACAGGCCATTCAGCCCAACAAAGCTCACCAGTCCTGTCAACTTCATTCTTCCAAAATAACATCAAGTTGAGTTTTGAAGGTCCTGCTGTCTTCCACACCACTTGGTCACTTATTCGTTGTGTCTGTGATTCTATGTATTAAGAAAAAAAACATCCTAAAGTTTGTGCAAAATTTTCCCATTGCAACTTTGCCACTATGACCCCATGTTCTTGATGAACTCATTTTAAAGTCACCGTCTCAATCCCCTGGACTAATTCCTTTCATAATTTTAAACACTTCACCCAGGTCTCCTCTTTATCTCCTTTTCCTTAAACTGTAAAGGCTCAGCTCTTTTCATTTTTCCTCATAACTCATCCCCTGTAGCCCCTTAATCAGCCGAGTTGCTCTTCTCTGGACCTTCTCCAGTGCTGTTATGCCTTTATGGAGACCAAAACTGCACACAGGACTCCAGATGAGGCCTCACCAGTGTGTTATAAAGCTTGAGCAGAACCTCCTGTGACACATTAAGGCGCTATATAACGTGACATTCTGTTAGCCTTCTTAATGGCTTGTCTGGCAGTTATAGTGTCGAGTCCACTACGACTCCTAAATCCTTCTCATAAGGCGCACTTTGATTTTCTGACCTCCCATCGTGTATTCAAACCTTATATTTTTACTTCCTATGTGTAATTCTTAACATTTACTGACATTAAATTTCATTTGCCACAAAGCTGCCCAAGTCTGCCTGCTGCTCAAGTCCCTCTGTGATGATTCAATGGATTATTATCTGCCAGTCCACCTATCTTGGTATCATCTGCAAACTTAACCAGCTTGTTCCTTATATTCCTATCTAAATCATTTCTATATATTAAAAACAGCAGCGGCCCCAGCACTGACCCCTACAGGGCACCACTCTTAACTTCATCCAATTCTGATGAGGTTCCTCACACCATCACCACCTGGATCTAAAAACATCTCCCTGAACTGCCACTTCTTTTAGTTTGATGCCCACCCTCTCATGTGGCACCTTATCAAATGCTTTCTGAAAGTCCTGATAAATAATCCCATAAGCTCCACTCTGAGCATGTGACACTTTAGTTGATTCCTCATAGAATTCCAGCATGTTGATAAAGCATGACCTTCTCTTCTGAACCCATGCTGACTGTTCAGTAAAACTCGATGGCAGTGACTGTGGCTGAACTTGCCATACCTGTTAACTCTTCGTACAGTGCCAGCTCCATCAGATCACACATTATCAACTGTCAGAAGAATGTGCAAGCAGGACTGTGCTGGAAGGTCGGCTAATGTAAGATGTCTAGAAATTAAACAGTCGTAGAAAGTGACATGGGATCAACAAGTGCAGTCTGCAAGTCTTCCATTCCCTAAGACTAATAGTTGTGTAAAGTGACATCGACTGCAGTGTCTGTTTCTCAAAACTATGTGAATGCCCGTTTCTCTCATCACTATTTACGATTCTTCACTCACGTTGCTGAGGGAGTTGCAGTCGGTGATGTCACTGGTATTGCTGGTATAAACACGATGGCGTGAGGGAGGAACGATATCCCCAGTGGATTTGCTCTGCATCTTTTAAGCTCAGCATTAGTTAGTGTGGAAGAATGCCAGCCCGTAGCACAGACAGAGACGCAGACTCACAATGTCTAAACACACACGCTTTGATTTTGCCTTTTCTTCTTCCTTTCTTGCACACAGTACACAAAGCACCACAATAATGCTCAGTCCTTTTCTTTCTTTTTACTTTCTTCTCTACCTTTTCTTTCTCTTCTCCTGCCGCCTCCACTCCTCTCCCACAAGCTCTGTCCTCTGCCTCCCAACTCCAGCTCCTCACATGGAGTGAGGCGGCCCCTTTTATCGTTCACCCAGATGTGCTCCAGGTGCTCCCTGACGATCTTCCTGCTGCACTTCCTGGTGTGGCGGAAGTGCTGCATGGGCATCCGGAAGCACGCAGGGTGTGCCTGGGTTCTCTTCCGGCAGCATTTCTGAGTGTGGCAGGACTGCTGCAGTCCAGGGCTCTGGAATTGTCCAAATGCCCCCTGGCGGTGGCTATGGGACCCCACAGGGATGAGCTTCCAATCTCTATTCCCGTGGTGCCAACACCCACCAGGGCGGCTGCCCTCTCGTGTTCCAGAGGAGATATTGTTCCTCTCCCAGTCTTTCCACTCTCTGGCTGTCCCGGCTGGGCATGAGCCCCAGCCGTCTGCCACATTAGCCTTTATTTTGCAATTAGGCCTAGTGGGTGGACTTCTTGTTTTGATTTTGACCCTGTTGCTACCCTTGACTTGTGATTTTGTCTCTGCCCTTCATTCTTGTTCACATTGATCTCTTTGTCTTTCTGGTTTTTTACTTTCTTCAATTTGCACACTGTAACAACAACAAGAACATTAATTTCTATAGCACATTCTCATACAAGGGCGGCACGGTGGCGCAGTGGGTAGCGCTGCTGCCTCGTAGTAAGGAGACCTGGGTTCAGTTCCCAGGTCGTCCCTGCGTGGAGTTTGCATGTTCTCCCTGTGTCTGCATGGGTTTCCTCCCACAGTCCACAGACATGCAGGTTTGGTGCATTGGAGATCCTAAATTGTCCCGTGTGTGTGTGTGTGTGTGCACTGTGGTGGGCTGGCGCCCTGCCCGGGGTTTGTTTCCTGTCTTGCGCCCTGCGTTGGCTGGGATTGGCTCCAGCAGACCCCCTTGACCCTGTAGTTAGGATATAGCGGGTTGGATAATTGATGGATGGATGGATTTTCATATAAATGATGTCGCTCAAAGTGCATTACATGACAAAGAAAGAGAAAAAAGACAAAATAAATAAGAAAATAGAATTCGGGAACACTAATTAACATCGAATACTAGGGGGCTTCGCTCGCCAACCCCTGTTTTTGTTTTTCCGGATACACACTTTTAAGATTTTTTTTTCTTTGAATTGTTGCTATTTCATTAGTTTCACTTTTATTATAGAACTTCTGTAAAAACAATATTTGGAATCTTTCGAGTCCCAATGTGCTGAATCTTTTAAATGAGGTCCGTGAGACGTGTGTTTAATGACTTTGTATCATAATTCAGGATAGGTTTCTCTGTTTGGAATTTCAGCACAGACAAAGCGATCGACATCATCAGCAGTTAATATTTTTTTTTGCAAAGTAACCTGTAAATGCATGTGAGGTAAACTCCGTTTTTGAAATTCTCTGACTTAAACTTCAAAGCCTTACAATATTTATATACTTCTGACATATCACCTGTGTCCATATATTCGATCTCTATTCACCTTTTCGTTATTTCTCCCAGTAATAATTTCTCTTTCTTTGCGCTAATGCGATCTTTACTTTCTTTGTTCTGATCCTGTCGTTTTTTTCTGCTTTCATATTCTGTATCTTGCTTTTCATTTGTTTCGCCCCAACGTTTTTTTTTTTTGAGTCTTTTGAATTCCAGTTTTCATTTTCTCTAACCTGCTCTGCATGTGTTTGGTCCCCTTGTTTTTTAACCTCTTTAAGACGTTTTACTTGGTTTTCTACTCTTTGTCTTTTATTTCCGACCTCGCTTTGTTCTGCTGTTTTTTCAATGACACCTGGTCTGTGGTGATTATTTTCCCTTTTTTCGAGTAATAATTTCCATTTGTTTGCAGTCCCGTGATCTTTACTTTCTTTGTTTTATACTTTCTCATTTTTTCACTTTCATATTCTTTAACTTTCTCCACATGTGAATCGAGCCAACGTCTTGAGTCTTTTGAATTCCACTGCTTTCATAATCTCTAATCTGCTCTGCATGTGTTTAGCGCCAATGTTTGTGAACGTCTTTATGAAGTTCTACTTTGCCTTTTACTCTGTCTTTTAATTCGGAGCCCGATTGGATGTGCGTTTTTTCAATTCCACTTGTTCCGGGCTGATGATTACTTTCCTTATTTTCTTTATTTGCACCTAGATTATTCTTTATCTTTTTTGCTCTTTATTCTCTCCAGCGCTTTTGAGTCTCTTTTCTCCACGCTGCTTTCTTCTTCGCTTAGTCGTCAACGTTTCATTTATAACGTATTGTCCTTATACACTTTATATGCGCTGAGAGCCCTGGATCTGTGTGTGTTCAAAGCCTTAGTTTATACGACTGAGTATTTTGCTGCCCGTGGTCTTATTTGGTTGTAAGTAGGGCGTGTCTTGCAAGAATCTTATGGTCCTGGGTCAAACTCTTGGCACAATGTCTCATGTTTAAGGTCCCTGCGAGATGCTCCGTGGCCAATCTCTTTCATCTCGCGGGTCTTTTAAGTGTCTTCTGTGATCTTCACATAAAGATCACGTCACGTCTCCCTAGTCTTTGTCTCCCAGGATTTTTTTTTTTTATAATAGAGAGAAAAGTAAGGTCCGATGTCCAGGGAGGACAGAAAAAACAAAAAAAAACTCCAGACGACTGGAGAAAAAAATAAAATCTGCAGGGGGCAACGAGACCACCCAGTCCCCTCTAGGCATTCTACCTGACATAAATGACCTCACAATCAGTCCTCATGGTATTCAGGGTTCACATGGAAGAACTTGATGATGACGGTCATGTGGACTTCTGGCCTTTAATCCATTAATGGAGGGACATCACGGAGCTTTGATCAGGTGGTGGTGGAGCAGATCAGCACCACAGAAAATCTGAAAAAGAACAGAAGAGAAAGTAGGGGTTAGTATGGAGTGTGGAGCCACCATGAATGATAATGATAATTAAGTGCATATCCAGAGTATCAGGATTAAACTAAAATGAAGCTATGAGAAAGCCATGTTACAATAATGAGCTCCACCGTATTAGCCTGGCAGATTTCTGTCAGTCAGCTACCCCAGATTTGAGGTTCCTAACAGCAGAAGGCCGCCCGCCCTCCTCACCACTTCTTTTAAGTTTAGCTCTCTGAATTCTAAGCAGAAGATCTAAGGTTACAATTTGGAGTGTAAGGTGTAAGACATTCTGAGATGCAGGACTGAGCAGATGATCGAAGGCTTTGTAAACCATCAGCAGTATTTTAATGTCAGTTCTAAATGGCACTGGTAACCAGTGTAGTGACGCTCAGACTGGCGTGATGTGCTCGGATTTTCTTTTCCTAGTTACGATTCTGGCAGCTCCATTCTGCACTCGTTGCAGTCGAATGATGTCTTTTTTTGGGTGGTCCTGAGAGGAGTGCGTTACGGTAATCTAGTCGACTGAAAACAAAAGCTTGAACTCATTTCTCAGCATCTTGCAGATTTTTAAGAGGTCTAACATTTGTTATATTTCTTAGGTTAAAAAGTGCTGCCCTGGTGATGTGATTAATATGTGATTTGTATTCTGTGTTTACTCAGGTTGTCTTTTGCATTGCACTTAATAAACGACTTTCTGCTGGCAGAAACACCAGCCTGTGTCACCACGCAGCTGCAGATGATTCAAAATACAGCAGCATGTCGGGTGTTCAATCAACCGAGGAGAGCACATGTCGCCCCCCAATTCAGAGCACTGCATTGGCTTCCTGTAGTAGCACATAGTAAAGTTTAAATCCTTGATGCTTACCTTTCTTATCCTGAAAGCACTAAATACAAAAACAGGAACCCACCCAGGATGGGATGCAAATTCCTCCCAGGACACATTCGCTCACAACTGGCTGATTTGAAATCATCAGTCAACCTAACAAGGGAAACTGGAGTGCTTGGAGGAGACCCCACAGCAGGAGAACATTCAAACGCCACACAGACAGAGATGAGGCCGGGATTCAAATCCAGGATCCTGGAGCTGGGAGGCAGCAGCAGCACTAACCACTGTGCCACCCTGGTGCTGCTACGTCAAGTTCTTTATACAGCACTTGAATGATTCACTGATCAAAGAAGGTCTAATGACACCTGCCCACCTTCTGTAACCGCACCACAGTGAAGAGAGTTAAAACAACACACGGGTGGATGAATGACGTTCATCAGAAGATTCTTTCACTCGGACTGCTTTGCTGAAACTGTACTTGAAGCATTTCGGATGACGGCGCTTTCACTCTAGTTATGAGCAGCCAGCCTGAGGCATCTCCTCCAAGACTTGCGCTATTTTTAGATGCTGAAAAAAAGCCCCCACTGGGCTGATGCAACACACACGGTGGAGACGAGGGCCAACGCTGACCAGCTCTTACTAAGCAGAATTTTATTACAAAAGCACGACATGACCCTGTCGTCCCTTTGGGTCTGTGGAGGGATTTGGGTTAATTACAGAAGACTTAACAAGCTGAAGAGCTCACCTGCCAGCCTGGGTATGAAGTATTTAACATTTCATTTGTGATACACCCTGGCATATGGACAGAAAGAGAGTAACATAACATAACATAACATAACACACGTGGCATGATACAATACAATACAATACAATACAATACAGTTTATTTTTGTATAGCCCAAAATCACACAGGAAGTGCCACAATGGGCTTTAACAGGCCCTGCCTCTTGACAGCCCCCCAGCCTTGACTCTCTAAGAAGACAAGGAAAAACTCCCAAAAAAACCTTGTAGGGAAAAATGGAAGAAACCTCGGGAAAGGCAGTTCAAAGAGAGACCCCTTTCCAGGTAGGTTGGGCGTGCAGTGGGTGTCAAAAGAAGGGGTTCAATACAATACACAGAACAGAACAAATCCTTAATACAGCATAATAATAAAAATTTTAGAAGTACAGAGCAGAATTTAACAGTAGATGATATCACATAATAAGATTTTGATATTTTTAGGGTGCTGGAGACCTCATCCGTCAAGCTGCCTCCCCCATTTGGCCATTCCACGGCTGAAACGTTGCTCGGCCAGCCAATCCGATGAAAGGGCCCCTCTTTCCCATGATTCCTGTGATCCTCCACCAGGGATGACTTTACCATAGGCAGGCAAACAACTTGGCAGGTGGGCCGTGGCACCAATTGCCACATTTGAGTACCGAGAACAGAAACAGAATAGGTGAGGGTTAGTATTCAATTATAATTATCATGTTATCATAATATCATATAATTATCATGTTTATGTAATGTAGTGTAACATAAGTAAAGTAACATAATGTAACATGGCACACGTGACACAACATACATAACATATTGTAGGTAACATAACGTAACATACATGGCATGACATAATGTAGCGTAACATATCATAACTAATGTAGCATAATATAAGTAAAGTAACATAATGTACAGTAACACAGCATACGTGACACAACATACATAACATATTGTAGGTAACATAACATAACATAACACACGTGGCATGACGTAATGTAGCATATGAGGAAGAGAAAACATTATTATTTAACTCACAGATATCAAGGACTGTGTTTTGAGTTGATCATGCTGCAGAGAGCTATATGATTTGTTCCTGGTTTATGCAGAAGAGGAGTTGGGCTGTGTGCACAGCATTAACTCTTTTAGGGCTGATGTCGACTTTTGTCAAAAGGAGGAGTTGATGATGGTAATTAACTGTAAACTTTGACAAAACCAACCGTTATGTTTTAGTTGGACTCTTGTTGCTAGAAGGAAAGTTAGATTCATTGGTTTGACTGAGATTTCCTGAGCTTGTGTGAGTAGCAATGTGCAAACCACGGCAAAAATAGCACTGACATTTGGCGAGAGATCAAAATGAATGCGTAAAGCAAAACACTCCGTCGACGACGTTTTGCCTGTTCTCTCTGAACCGGACTATGACTTGTCGAACTCAGCTTTTGATACAAGTGATTGAAAACGAATGTGAGGTTCCAGCTTCAGCTGAATGGTCCCCAGCTAATCATTGTACTGACAATGTTCGCCAGGGAGTACTGCCACTTAACAATAATAAGAGGTAGAAACCAGATTGCAATGCACTGTGACTTTGACCCAGCCACGCAAAGACAACCTGGCAGCAAGCCTGACGCATATTCTTGGTAAACTGGCAGCCACAGCATTACGTTGATTTCTGTGTGAAACTATTGCTTTTCAGAAACTGTTTTTTGGAAAAATTATTCAGCCCTCAATGAGTTAAGAGACTAACTTTTATCATTTATAAGAAATGCTGACCTCTGATACTAACAGAAGACCCTGTGAAGAATGTAAGATCTTTATGGACTATAAGAATGTTTAAATTGATTCTAAGTGTGTATAATTAGAAAGGTGTATTCCTTA
The DNA here is from genome assembly GCA_026402145.1 of Polypterus bichir lapradei. Lineage (NCBI taxonomy): Eukaryota > Metazoa > Chordata > Cladistia > Polypteriformes > Polypteridae > Polypterus > Polypterus bichir. The sequence goes on along the minus strand of JANRMT010062823.1, from coordinate 17,804,885 downwards.
GGAATGCAAATGGCTGTTTGTTTCATGTTTTAGGACACTCCAGTATGTCATAAATTAAGATTTAACCTTAAGCTACGTATAACCTCGGAATGAACTGCTAGAGGTTTTTTTTCTTTTGTAGGATATAAAAAAGAGAACGTTTTTACTTTAGGTATTCTGCCAAAATCCAAATCAGTTGACTGAGTTGGGAAGAGGCAGTCTCACATTCTCTCTAGTCACCAAGAATTAAGAATAAAGAAATTATTTTTACTTAAATTGGGTTTAAGTTCTTCCGTTGTTTTCCGACTTCAGCGCTCACACATAGCATAAGTAAAGTAACATGTAAAAGTAACATGGTATACGTGACACAACATACATAACATAATAACATGACATATTGAAGGTAACGTAATGTAACATACTGTACATGGCATGACATACAGTTAGGTCCATAAATATTTGGACAGAGACAACTTTTTTCTCATTTTGGTTCTGTACTTTACCACAATGAATTGGAAATGAAACAACTCAGATGACGTTGAAGTGCAGACTTTCAGCTTTAATTCAGTGGGTTGAACAAAACGATTGCATAAAAATGTGAGGCAACTAAAGTATTTTTTTAACACAATCCGTTCATTTCAGGGGCTCAAAAGTAATCGGACAAATTAAATAACTGGAAATAAAACGTTCATGGGCGGCACGGTGGCGCAGTGGTAGCGCTGCTGCCTCGCAGTTAGGAGACCTGGGTTCGCTTCCCGGGTCCTCCCTGTGTGGAGTTTGCATGTTCTCCCCGTGTCTGCGTGGGTTTCCTCCCACAGTCCAAAGACATGCAGGTTAGGTGGATTGGCGATTCTAAATTGGCCCTAGTGTGGGTGTGTCCTGCGGTGGGTTGGCACCCTTCCCAGGATTGGTTCCTGCCTTGTGCCCTGGGATTGGCTCCTGTGACCCTGTGTTTGGATTCAGTGGGTTGAAGATGGATGGATAAAATGTTCATTTCTAACACTTGGTTGAAAACCTTTTGCTGGCAATGCCAGCCTGAAGTCTTGAGCTCACGGACATCACCAGATGCTGGGTTTCCTCCTTTTTAATGCTCTGCCAGGCCTTTACTGCAGCGGCATTACTTTCAGTTGCTGTTTGTTTGTGGGCCTTTCTGTGTGAAGTTTAGTCTTCAACAAGTGAAATGCACGCTCAATTGGGTTGAGATCAGGTGACTGACTTGGCCATTCAAGAATTTTCCACTTTTTTGCTTTAGTAAACTCCTGGGTTGCTTTGGCTGTATGTTTTGGGTCATTGTCAATCTGTATCATGAAACGCCCGCCGCCCAATCAATTTGACTGCATTTAGCTGGATTTGAGCAGACAGTACGTCTCTGAACACCTCAGAATTCATTCGGCTGCTTCTGTCCTGTGTCACATCATCAATAAACACTAGTGTCCCAGTGCCACTGGCAGCCATGCACGCCCAAGCCATCACACTGTCTGTCTCCACCGTGTTTTACAGATGATGTGGTATGCTTTGGATAATGAGCTGTTCCATGCCTTCTCCACACTTTTTTCTTGCCATCATTCTGGTAGAGGTTGATCTTGGTTTCATCTGTCCAAAGAATGTTTTTCCAGAACTGTGCTGGCTTTTTTAGATGTTCTTTAG
>JANRMT010062823.1:17772210-17802859 GCA_026402145.1 Polypterus bichir lapradei | reverse complement strand
CCCACAGTCCAAAGACATGCAGGTTAGGTGGATTGGCGATTCTAAATTGGCCCTAGTGTGGGTGTGTCCTGCGGTGGGTTGGCACCCTTCCCAGGATTGGTTCCTGCCTTGTGCCCTGGGATTGGCTCCTGTGACCCTGTGTTTGGATTCAGTGGGTTGAAGATGGATGGATAAAATGTTCATTTCTAACACTTGGTTGAAAACCTTTTGCTGGCAATGCCAGCCTGAAGTCTTGAGCTCACGGACATCACCAGATGCTGGGTTTCCTCCTTTTTAATGCTCTGCCAGGCCTTTACTGCAGCGGCATTACTTTCAGTTGCTGTTTGTTTGTGGGCCTTTCTGTGTGAAGTTTAGTCTTCAACAAGTGAAATGCACGCTCAATTGGGTTGAGATCAGGTGACTGACTTGGCCATTCAAGAATTTTCCACTTTTTTGCTTTAGTAAACTCCTGGGTTGCTTTGGCTGTATGTTTTGGGTCATTGTCAATCTGTATCATGAAACGCCCGCCGCCCAATCAATTTGACTGCATTTAGCTGGATTTGAGCAGACAGTACGTCTCTGAACACCTCAGAATTCATTCGGCTGCTTCTGTCCTGTGTCACATCATCAATAAACACTAGTGTCCCAGTGCCACTGGCAGCCATGCACGCCCAAGCCATCACACTGTCTGTCTCCACCGTGTTTTACAGATGATGTGGTATGCTTTGGATAATGAGCTGTTCCATGCCTTCTCCACACTTTTTTCTTGCCATCATTCTGGTAGAGGTTGATCTTGGTTTCATCTGTCCAAAGAATGTTTTTCCAGAACTGTGCTGGCTTTTTTAGATGTTCTTTAGCAAAGTCCAGTCTTGCCTTTCTATTCTTGAGGCTCATAAGTGGCTTGCACCTTGCAGTGCACCCTCTGTATTTACCTTCATGCAGTCTTCTCTTTATGGTAGACTTGGATATCGATACACCGACCAAGCCCTGGAGAGTGCTGTTCACTTGGTTGGCTGTTGTGAAGGGGTTTCTCTTCACCATGGAAATGATTCTGCGATCATCCACCACTGTTGTCTTCCATGGACGTCCAGGTAGGTCTTTTTGCGTTGCTGAGTTCACCAGTGCTTGCTTTCTTTCCCAGGATGTACCAAACTGTTGATTTTGCCACTCGTAATATTGTAGCAATTTCTCGGATGGGTTTTTTCTGTTTTCGCAGCTTAAGGATGGCTTCTTTCATCTGCATGGAGAGCTCCTTTGACCGCATGTTGTCTGTTCACAGCAAAATCTTCCACATGCAAGCAGCACACCTCAAATCAACTCCAGGCCTTTTATCTACTTAATTGATAAGACATCACGACGGACCTGCCCATGAAATAGCCTTTGAGTCAATTGTCCAATTACTTTTGAGCCCCTGAAATGAAGGGATTGTGTTCAAAAAATGCTTTAGTTGCCTCACATTTTTATGTAATCATTTTGTTCAACCCACTGAATTAAAGCTGAAAGTCTGCACTTCAACTGCATTTGAGTTGTTTCATTTAAAATTCATTGTGGTAATGTACAGAACCAAAATGATAAAAAAGTTGTCTCTGTCCAAATATTTATGGACCTAACTGTAATGTAGCTTAACATAAGTAAAGTAATATAATGTAACACAGCATATGTGACATAATAACATGACATATTGTAGGTATCCTCCATCCATCCATCCATCCATCCATCCATTATCCAACCCGCTATATCCTAACTACAGGGTCACGGGGGTCTGCTGGAGCCAATCCCAGCCAACACAGGGCGAAAGGCAGGAAACAAACTCCGGCAGGGCGCCAGCCCACCGCAGGGCACACACACACACCCAAGCACACACTAGGGACAATTTAGGATCCCCAATGCACCTAACCTGCATGTCTTTGAACTGAGGGAGGAAACCCACACAGACACGGGGAGAACATGCAAACTCCACGCAGGGAGGACCTGGGAAGCGAACACCAGGTCTCCTAACTGCGAGGCAGTAGCACCACCATGCTGCCCCATATGAAAATGTGCTCAGATATAAATGTTGTTGTTATTTTCATGATTGCACACATTGAATTTACTAAGTTCATTGTTGACCGGCAGTTTCATTCAATGTGGCCAATCCTCTCTCTAAATCTCTAATTCACGTTTGAAATCTCAAATGAATTGCAGCCTGCTGTCAGGAAAAGTGACTTCACGAACAGATGGATGATCGATGCACTGCCAACCTGAATGAAAAATTGATTCTTGCTTTATTAACCTTATGTTAATTGTATCTGAAGGTGGGGGAGCCGTGAAAATTAAACATTACATTGAAGATTTTCATCCAACTTTATTGTAAAGCTTCTGATCTTTTAGAACAATGGCTGAGCATGCAGGCCAAGGCTGGTTTCTATCTTGAAACTGATTCTCTTAGGATATGCACTGGCAGGCAACCTGTGATCTGAAAAGGAAACGAGAATAATAATAATAATAATAATAATAATAATAATAATAATAATAATAATAATAATAATAATACATTTTATTTATATAGCACCTTTCCCATGCTCAAGGCACTTACAGAATATAAGAAAGAACGGCAGGGTATACAGTGTATAGCATTGTACAAACCAAATAAAGAAGATTACGACAGTAAATTCAGTTCAAGCCTAACAGACAACAGAATTGATGGTCTAGCACACACACACACACACAGGTTACATGAACATCTTGACAGAGAGGTAAACTGAAGAAGGGTAATAAAGTCAAATAGAGCTAAAAGCCTTCCTGAACAGATGAGTTTTGAGTTGTTTTTTAAAAGAATTCATGGAGTCAGCTGACCTGATTAATTTCGGTAGGTCATTCCAGGTACTCACTATACAGCTGAAGGCCCTGCTGTCACCCATGGAGTGTAGATTAGTGTGGGGCACAACAAGATTGCCAGAATCAGAGGACCTTAGTGGGCTGGAATAGATGGAAGTGGGGACACGCGGTAATGGAATTGCACATTGAATCCTATGATGGCTGGGAAATTTACAGCATCAGAGAATCACAAACAAAGAGTACACACGGACAGTGAACTTAGAGAGTATTCAGGCCTCTTCACTTTCTTCATACTTAATGGTGTTGTGGATTTAACTTGGGACGGCACAGTGGCGCAGTGGGTAGCGCTGCTGCCTCGCAGTTAGGAGACCCGGGTTCACTTCACTTGTCTGTGTGGGTTTCCTCCAGGTACTCTACTTTTGTCTCACAGTCCAAAGACATGCATGTTAGGTGAACTGGCGATCCTAAATTGTCCCTAGTGTGTGCTTGGTGTGTGTGTGTGTCCTGTGGTGGGCTGGTGCCCTGCCTGGGGTTTGTTTCCTGCCTTGCACCCTGTGTTGGCTGGGATTGGCTCCAGCAGACCCCCATGACCCTGTAGTTAGGATATAGTGGGTTGGATAGTGGATGGATGGATGGGTTTAACTTGAAATTTCCCAATTGTGCCCATCAATCTACACGTAATAGCCCATAATGACAAAGTGAAAACACATTTTCAGAAAAGGTTTGCAAATTTTTAAAAACTGAAATCTCTCATGTCTAGAAGTATTCAGAGCCTTAATTCAATATTTTGTAGAAGACCCTTTGACAGCAATTCTAGTGTCGAGTGTTCTTGGATTAGCCTCGATAAGCTTTACACACCTGGATTTGGGCAGCCTATCCCATTCTTCCTGGCAGATCCTCTCAAGCTCCGTTAGCCTGGATGGGAAGCATGGGAGTACTGCCATCATCATGGCTCTCCATACACGTTCTATGGGGTTTGTGTCTGGGCCACTCATGGACACTCAGAGTTTTACCCCAAAGCCATTCCAGTGTTGTCCTTGGCTGTACACTCGGGCCATTGTCGTGATGAAATCTGAGCCGTCCCCCCAGTGTGAGGTCGCATACACTCTGAAGCAGGTTCTCTTGCACAACCTCTCTGTATTTGGCTGTATTTATCATTTCCTCTGTTCGGCCCAGTCTCCCATAGCATGACGCTGCAACCGATATGCTTCACCGTTAGGCAGGAGACGAGCAATATTTGATCTTTGCCAGACTTAGTGCTTGGAGTTCCGCCCAAAAACTTCAAATTTTTGTCTCACTAGGGGGCTTTGCCCCCTGTTCGTTTCACTCGCCAGCTCCCCACCTGCGCTACGCATCAGCAACTTCACGTCTCTGCCGCTGGCGTATGTGGATTTCACTTTCACCAAACAACACAACTTTTAATTCTTGTGGATACGCCTCTTCATTGGGAAGAAACACTACTTTTCCCTCTGCGGTGGGTTGGCGCCCTGCCCAGAGATTTGTTCCTGCCTTGTGCTGGCTGGGATTGCCTCCAGTAGACCCCCGTGACCCTGTGTTAGGATATAGCGGGTTGGAGAATGACTGACTGACTGACTACTTTTCCCTGATGGCAACACGAATTAGACGATCTACAAGTCTCCGACTTAAACTTTAAATCCAAACAATATATTTGATCTCTTTTCACTGTTCCGTTATTTCACCGAGTAATATTTTCCATTTGTTTGCGGTAATACGATCTTGACTATCAGTTTTTTGAGACTTTCGAATTTTCGTACTTTCATTATCTCTAACCAGCTCTGCATGGAGATCGCGCCAAAGTTTTGGAATTCTTTACGACGTTCTACTTTGTCTTTTTCTGGCCCTGAATTTTTAAGAGATGAGAGCACAGGAAGTGTGTCTGCCAAAAGCATTCCAACAACTGAAAGGTTAGATGACCGCGGTCTTGTTTGAAAATGGTTGTAAGTAGGCCGTGACTTGAAAGAATCTCATGTTAAAAGTCTCCGTCTCACGGGACTTCATACGGCGCCAACATTTTCGGAATCTTTTAATTCTCGCTGGCAACACAAATCAAACGATCTACAAGTCTCCTGTGGTATAGCGGGTCCACAGCTCCCATTAAAAAGGCCAGTTTTAAATAAATAATCGCCACACTCATGGCGACGTGAGGGGGCGTGGTTGTGTGGCTGAAGTGGGTCCTGGGGAATTTGTGATGTGGGCGTTTCTCACCTAAGTGCACAGGTGAGGAGTCGTCCGCATCCGTAATTGTTCCTGGGAGCAGCTGATTGCCACAGGTCAATCACGTCCCCGTTATAAAGAGTAGTGTGAGGCGGCTAGCAAGAGGATAAAAAAGGAAAGAAAGAAAAGAGCCGGAGGTTGCAGGAGAGCGGGAAGCAGCGAGGAGAGAGTGCCGGTGTGAGCGAGAGTGAGCGAGAGCGAGCTAGTGAGCGCTAGTAGGCAGCTGGACAGTTGAGCCCTAGCAGGGGTGTTCGGCCAACACCTAGGACAGTTGGTAGTGGTCGCTCCCACTGAGCATTTTATGAAGGAACGGGAGTGACCGGCAGTAGGACTGGTGGCCGTGTAAGGCCGAGAAGGCAGCGGGAGTCGGGAGGCTTGGAAGTAGAAGCCCCAATGTGAGCGGCCTGGCCGTTGGGTGAAAAGTCAAGTCTCGGTCTGGAGAGCGCAAGCGAAGCCAGGGATCGGGAAGCCTCCAGACCAGTTGAGTGAGTGAGAAGGTCAGCTGCTGAGAGAGCGACTCTCTTGTTGCGGGGCCCAGATGGGAGAAGCAGGAGAGCCACCAGGTAAATAGAAGACATCGGGCTTTATTTTAAAGGACTGCTTCCAGCGTTATTTTAACCTCGTTGTTTTAAAGGATTGTTGTTTTTCTGTTTATTGAATTTTTAACCTCCACTCAGGATTATTTATTTATTGACTTTTGAAAAGCACTGCACTTTATTTAATTTGGACACTGTTTTGTTGTTGTTTTTAATAAAAGCACTTTTGCACATTTTGCACCATCCCCTTGCTCTATTTGTTGTGCCTCACTGCCGAGCTCATCGGTAACATTACCGACGCTGACAGGTTCAAGGACTCCCGGATGCGAGATGGGAGCATGCAGCGAACCCACATCGTCACATCTCTGACTTAAAGTTTAAATTCCGCCACACACGTGCGCATGGGAAACAGCTGAAGGGCCTAAACACTAGTAATTCTACGCCAGGCCAGGGGGTGGCGGAGTGTACTGAATATCTGTCTCAGTCCCTTGCAGACCTTTCCCGGGAAATCCCGCCTGTTGCCGGCCCCAAGGATGACGTCACTTCCGGGCACGAGGATGCCACTCTCAGTTCCTGCACAGATGACGTCACTTCCCTTCCAGCCCTTTAAAACGGCCATCTTGCCTCAGTACAGGCAGTTCTGTTCTGGATTCTGAACTAAGCACATCGTGCTATTCAAAACCAACTTTTGCAGCCGATACAATTATACGGGTGGCTGTCCCAAACCTTTATGATGTCTCCGACTCATTCTTCTTATAATCCAAACAATATATTCAGTCTCTGTCCGTTATTTCACTGAGTAATATTTTCTGTTTGTTTGTGCTATTGCGATCTTTACTATCCTTTTTTTTTTGCGAATTTCGAATTTTTATACAGTGGTACCTTGAGATACCAGTGCCCCAACGTACAAGTTTTTTGAGATACGAGCCGTCACTAGGTCGATTTTTTGCCTTGAGTTACGAGCCAAAATTTGAAATACGAGCCATCAAAGAGCTTGTCGCCTCACGTTCAGAGGAACTGACGACGGAGGAGTTGACGGAACTACAGATGCAGCAACATACGGAAGTTCTGCAGGAGATCGATATCGCGGAGGAGGTTATCTCTTAAAGTGAGATACAGGAAGTTTTGGCAATGTGGGAAAAAGTTTCGGATTTTATTGAAAAGAAACACCCTAAAAAAGTTGCAACTGGTTGTGCAGCGGCGCTATTTAATGACACTCGCCTAACTCATTTCAGAAACATTCTAAAGGGGAGGAAGAAACAAAGCTCCTTGGACAGGTTTCTATTGAACGGCCCTGCGAATGAAAGTGACGAAAGCTGACAAAAAAGAAAAAAACTAGTGAAGAAGAAAATTAAGTTAAGGAAAAGTGAAGTGAAAGAAAAAAACATTACAATACGCTAATCGGCTTTGCCAACATCTGTTTATTTCTTTAGATTCTCTTTTATGTATTATGTTTTATTTTGTTTGCAAACAATATTATTTCATTATTAATACATTTTTCTTATGTTGAAAACATTTAACAAAAAATTGGGGTCGTTTTTTGGGGGCTGGCACAAATTAATCTCATTTCAATGGGGAAAACTGATTTGAGATACGAGCATTTTGACTTACGAGCTCGGTCACGGAACGAATTAAACTCGTATCTCAAGGTACCACTGTACTTCCATTATCTGTAACCTGCTCGGCGTGTGTACCGCACCAACATTTTTGAATTCTTTACGACGTTCTACTTTGTCATCTACTCTTTAGCTTTTATTTCCGGTGGTTAAATCTTTTGGCACAACATCATGTCTCATGGGATGTGAGCTCTTGATATTTTTTTTAAGTTATAATTTAAAAACAAAATAAGAATCTGAAAATCTAACAACATCACATTAAAGTTCGATAATTTCTTAAAAGAATGATACCAAACATATACAGTAATCCCTCGCTATATCGCGCTTCGACTTTCGCGGCTTCACTCTATCGCGGATTTTATATGAAAGCATAACTAAATATATAACGTGGATTTTTCGCTGCTTTGCGGGTTCTGCGGACAATGTGTCTTTTTACTTCCTGTATATGCTTCCTCAGTTGGTTTGCCCAGGTGATTTCATACAAGGGACGCTATTGGCGGATGGCTGAGAAGCTAACCAATCAGAGCACGCAGTTAAGTTCTCCTGGCTGAGAAGCTAACCAATCAGAGCATGCAGTTGAGTTCCTGCGTGCTGAATGCAGTGTTAACCAGGAAGTCTCCTCTCGCTCATTCAGCATCAACGTGTTTTGCTGTGTAAAGAGTTGTGCTCTTTAGTGTTTATCTTTGTGCATAGTCAAGCCCTTCATTATGGCTCCAAAACAATCTGCTACTGCTTCAGGGGCCGTGCCCAAGCGCAAGAAGAAGATGTTAACGATTGCCGAAAAGGTAAACGTTTTGGATTTGTTGAAGGCTACGATTCTTTTTATTTAAAAAGTAGGAAAGAAATATAAGATCTACGGCTGCAGCGTCCTTTTAACCAGGGTGCAAAACGAGTTGCAAGTGGATGTAATAAGGCAGTAGTCTGGATGGAATCTGCTTTAGGGATTTGGATTGAAGACTGCCAGAAGAAGAACAACGGCAGTGCTACACAATCGCCTGAAGTGGCTCCTTTACAAGGGCTGTAACGCTCTCCTTTGTTGTGCAGTAAAATTAAACTCATTGTTATCGGACAAGTCATCGTGTCATTGTTGGTGAGTAACCATAATTAATTTTCTTCTTACAGTGCTTAGTACATGTACGTACGTTTAGTGTCACTGTACACACATTTACTGTATACTATTTTTCTTGCATTGTACGTATTTATTGCTGGTGGCCTGTCTATCGTAATGGCTGTAACATATGTGATATCGGAGACACTCAATATCTTTAAAATAATATTTAGGTTTTACTGTATATAAACAGTGTGTTTATATACATAATTTCAATGAATCTTACCTAATATCTAAGAGAATACAAAGGGATTATGCTGTATAACTCTGCGGGGAATATTTATAAACAGTGCGGGAGAGTTTATAAGGGCTTAAAATATATAAAAATAACCATACAAACATATGGTTTCTACTTGGTGGATTTTCACCTATCGCGGGGGGGTCTGGAACGCAACCCCCGCGATCGAGTAGGGATTACTGTATATGCAAGTTTTAAAATAAGCCGCTTTAAAGTGTGACAGACAACATGACATAAAAAGTCACATAAAATCGTTGCACTTTTAGGCTTAGGCTTTTATATATAGAGAGTAGATGTAAACCATTGAACCAATCAGAGTCAATGTCAGTACTGTTATGTAAATTCAGTTGCCCTTATTATTATGACCATTCTGACGATGCTGTAACAGGCTGCTGTGATGAGTGCTCCCTCTTCGGTATTCGTAGCAAGAGTGAATAAAGGATGCAATGAACAGACTTCCTCCTGCCTCATTACTGACTTAAAGAGGTTTTATCAGACTTGTCCTAGTTGGGCACTACGGTGGCATAGTGGTAGCGCTGCTGCCTCACAGTAAGGAGACCTGGGGGTTCGCTTCTCGGGTCCTTGCTGCGTGGAGTTTGCATGTTCTCCCCGTGTCTGCGTGGATTTCCTCCCACAGTCCAAAGACATGCAGGTTAAGTGCATTGGTGATTCTAAATTGCGCTTGGTGTTTGTGTGTGTGTGTGCCCTGCGGTGGGCTGGCGCCTTGCCCGGGGTTTGTTTCCTGCCTTGCTCCTTGTGTTGGCTGGGATTGGCTCCACCAGACCCTGTAGTTGGGATATAGCGGGTTGGATAATGGTTGGTTGGTTATCCTAGTAGAGGATAAGTTTTTGTTCTTTAATGAAGATGTTGAGTTCTACCACAGCACATGAAAAGTAGATGTACAAATAGACACTCAAATAGACATAAGCACTGCAAATAATTAAACAGAGATTCCAACAAAATGGAAAAAAGCAGCATATTATTTTTACAATGTGTAAGTCACATGATGTATAAATAAGGTATGTGATGCCCAGGGCATCGTAGAGCCATTCTATCCCCGACATAAACAGGCAGGACACTAATTGTCACACAGTTCATGGTTTATTTTCAGTTCAGCACAGTGCACAAATCACCACACATGGCACCGAGTCCCTCTTGCCGCCTGTCCTTCCACCTCCTCTCCTCCTCAGGCTTTGTCCTCTTCCTCCCGAATCTGGCCCTTCAATGGTGGGGATTGGCACCTTTTTATAGGGCAACCGGAAAGACTCCGGGTGCCCAATGAGCTTCATCTGGTAGCACTTCCGGGTGTGCAGGAAATGCTGCCAAATAGGACTGGACTGTGAAAGTCCAGGCGCCCCCAGGTGGCGGCCACGGGCCCCAGCAGGGTTGATCTTCCATGCTCACAACCCATGGCCCCGCTGCAAGCCAAGAGGGCTGCCCTCTGTCGGTCCAGGGGAGAAACGTTCTTAAAAATACACTCTCCCCAGGTCATTCTATAATCTGGGCGTCCTGGCCGTCTGCCACAGGTAATAAGGTAAGCAGCATTTATGACAGTTTGCAGTGACTATGATGAAATACCCAGAAATAATATAAAAAATAAACAGCATTTACTTAAATAATAGCATTTTCATCAGTAATAGTGTACCAGTCCTCAGAAGTTCAGTTGTGTCAACTGGGAGAGCTAGCCTGAACACCATCAGACAAACACCAGCAGGGTTATAAAACACACGTTTATTTCCAAGTTGGCACACACAGTCCCACACAGCACACAGTGCCCCACACCAATCACCCTTACTCGGGCCTTTGAACGTCCATGGGCCGCCTCTCTTCTGTTTGCTGGAGCTTCGTCCTACTCCAGCACCCAACTCTCGCTCCTCGACTGTAGGAAGGCGGCCCCCTTTATAGTCACCTGGACGTGCTCCAGGTGCTTGCTGACGTTCTTCCGGCGGCACTTCCTGGTGTGGCAGAAGTGCCGCATGAGCACCCGGAAGCACTCTGGGCGTCCCTGAAAGGTCCTTCCTCCACCTTCCCAGGTGTGGCGGAAGTGCATATCTCCGGGCTCTACACTGTTCGGGGTGCCCCCCGGTGGTGGCCACGAGCCCCATTGGGTTTCAGCCTCCTCGCTCCATCCCCGTGGTCCTCTCACTAACCAGGGTGGTTGCCCCCTCGTGGCCCGGGGGACGTATAGACCGCCTCCCAGTCCTTCCAATCATCCCAGCTGGGTCTGGCCCCCAGCCTCCTGCCACAGAACGCATATCTGTGTGTTAGAAACTGAAGGGTGAGTCTGACAGTCCTTGTGGCGGGGAGGGGAGACGAACAACGATTGCCCTGTTTCACCTTTTGGGTCAAATGGAAGATGACAACATTTGCGATGCGTCTTTTCTACTACTGCATGTTACAGTAACTAAGGAATTTGTAATCGATTTAAGAAGAAACACCATTCACCTACAAAGCAAGCAATCATCAAAGGTCAGGCACTGGAAATTGTTGAAAGTTATGAATATCTGGGGACAATCGGAGACGCTAAAGTGACATTTAATGAAAACACAGAAGCCGTTTGCAAAAAGGGACAGCAGGTGCCTCTACTGTCTAAGGAAGTGGAGTCTTTTTAACGTGAGTCCTTCTGTTCTGTCACTCTTTTATAAACCTTGTATTGAATCTGTCTTTACGTAAAGTGCGTTCTGCTGAAAATCTGTCAGCTACAAAAAGCAGAATATTTCAAATTGTAAAATGGAGCAGAAAATAATAATAATAATAATAATGAGTCTCAACCGTCCAACAGCTGCCTGTTTAACAAGCAAGTATGTAGCAGTGCTACTTAAAATGTTTCTACATCACCCAGCGGCCCTGGCAGTATAACGCTATTTGACAGCTTTTTGGGGTTCAGGGACTGCTGGGAAGAAGATTGAGCAGGCTGGCCATTTAAAAAGGAACCTAAAAGACGTGGAGTGGTGGTTCGGAGGCTAGGGGTCTGCACTGGCAATTGGAAGGTTACCTGTTTGAATCCCGTAAACGCCAAAAGTTGTTGGGCCTGTGAGCAAAGCCCTTAACCTGCGATTGCTCCGTCCTGGTTATGACGTTAATCTGCATCCAGCCTTACATGTAGGCCCTCCAACCTGCAGGGAAAAACCTGGTGGCAGAATTGGCACTCCAGCCACCATAACAAAAACCTCCCATTGGTTCCACTGCATCTGAACTGGTGTGGTGCTGAGGTGTCATCCGTTCCATGGCCGCACTCGGGTCCTAATCTGGGATCCTGAGTTGGTTTGTCATGTGGTGGGTGCAGTAATGACGCTGTATCAGATAGATAGATAGATAGATAGACAGATACTTTATTAATCCCAAGGGAAAATTCACATACTCCAGCAGCAGCATACTGATAAAGAACAATATTAAATTAAAGAGTGATAACAATGCAGGTAAAAACAGACAATAACTCTGTATAATGTTAACGTTTACCCCCCCGGGTGGAACTGAAGAGTCGCATAGTGTGGGGTCTCCTCAGTCTGTCAGTGGAGCAGGACGGTGACAGCAGTCTGTCGCTGAAGCTGCTCCTCTGTCTGGAGATGATCCTGTTCAGTGGATTCTCCATGATTGACAGGAGTCTGCTCAGCGCCCGTCGCTCTGCCACGGATGTCTAACTGTTCAGCTCCGTGCCTACAATAGAGCCTGCCTTCCTCACAAGTTTGTCCCTCTTCTTTATGCTGCCTCCCCAACACACCACCGTGTAGAAGACGGCGCTCGCCACAACCGTCTGGTAGAACATCTGCAGCATCTTATTGCAGATGTTAAAGGACGCCAGCTTTCTAAGGAAGTATAGTCGGCTATATGTCAGCGTGTGCTCCTAACCTCTCTCTCTCTCTCTTAAGGACGTGGGGAGGTTAGCAATCATCTGTCTGTTTGTGAATACACTTCATACACACAACTGGATTAAGACTTGTCCACCTTGATTTTGGAATTTCTTTCTGGAAGTATGTGCTGTCCTGTACCTGCCTGTCCATGTGAGTTTATACTGAATGGATAAGTCTTTGTCTGAGGGAGCGCTCCCAATCATCTCAAATCCTCACGCCTCGTCAGGAACCCGGTAGGACAAAACCTTCCATTACTTTCGGAAAGCTGTTCACAGGGTGTTTCAGTCACACATCCATCGTTGACTGCCCCTGCTATACTGGACTGTTCTGGAGATTGTTGTTAGTGTTTATTTGCTGTTAGTGTTGTAATTTATTATCACTGTCGGGGAGTTAAGGAGTACGTCGTTTTGGTTATATTGTGCTATTCATTTATTATTTAATGAATATATTTCACTGTTAATTATCTATTCATTGTGCCATTCACAGTGACTCTGTGTGTGAGTGTGTGTAGGCCAAGTCAAGGCTAGGTGTGTTCCTGGGGTCCCAAGATAAAATGAACAAATCACTATCTTCAGACAGTGGAAATCTTAGCATCCCCGTGACCGCTACAAGTATCGTGGAAAAGCCAGAGATGGGGCTCTCTCACTATATTCTCAGCTTTAGATGTTGCCACCAGGTCACAAGCTGAAGGTATCAAGGATAAAAAGCAAGTGGTTCAAATACTCTTTAATTCTAGCTGCTATTAATCTTCTACAGTAAAGAAGTTCAAATTGAACCAATATCCACAGGCTTAAACGAATGGTTAGAGTCTGCATTAATCATGAGCCAAGTCTAAATGTCGGTTTCATTTTTATGCCTAACATGTTTAATCTAATTTTGACTTTAAGTATTGTGCTCATAGCTATATTTTCTTTATTTCTACTAAGTGTATGTTTGATGGTTGTGTTCTTTGCGAAAAACTCTTTCAGAAATAAACTCACCTGATTGCACACAGTGCTTGATGAGGAAACAAATAAATGGCAGCAATCGGGCTTTTGTCGGGTTCTTGGTCATTATTGCAATGCTGTTTAAATTTAATCGAAGTTTAACACAAGTTAAAATGGCTTTCCTCCTAGGGAGGTTTGACTGTGCTATTATACGTATATCAGTGGTTCTCAAACTGTGGGGCGGGCCCCCCTAGGGGGGCGTGAAGTAACAAAAAGGGGGGAGCGAAGATGTAAAAAAAAGAAAACAAGAATCGAAAATAGGAAAAATACATCTATTGAAACCAAAACAAATGAACTTAAACTACATTCTGATACTAGAAAAATAAATATTGAGTTAGATAAACATTGATAAAAAGTTAAGTAGGTATAATAAAATATGCATCTATGATATATCATTAATTAAAAAAGGGCAAATTGGCATTAGTGGACTCCTTTCAAAAAAATGTTAGGGGGGCGCGATTAAAACCCGTTATGAAAACTCGGGTCGCAAGGTTGAGAAACGCTGATGTATATGACGCGGCTTTACGGGTGGGGTTTGGGCATAACCCTTGCAGTTTTGTATGTACTGTTAAAACCATTTTGATATTTTGTAGCTATTTATTGGGAAGTGGATCCTGAAATCGAGACTGTCTCCATGGGCGGAGTTTAATATTCAGGCGTGGGGGAGGGTGGATGGGGGGGGCAGATGACGCATTAAACATACTTGCATTTTTTAAGGCCACAGCTGTTCTGTTATATATGTACATCACATTGCAGGCCTTCTTCTTTTTCTTCTTTTGGCTGCTCCTGTTAGGGGTCACCACAGTGGATCATCTTCTTCCATATCTTTCTGTCCTCTCCATCTTGTTCTGTCACACCCATCACCTGCATGTCCTCTCTCACCACATCCATAAAGCTTCTCTTAGGCCAGCATTTCTCAACCTTTAAGTATTTGCGACCCGAGTTTTCATAACAGTTTTAATTGCGCCCCCCTAACGTATTTTTGAAAGGCTTCTGTAGAAGGCCTGCAAAACTTAGTTCCAATGAGCTGTGGGAGAGACAGAGTGTTAGGGTGGAATGGGCGGTTCAGCGGGATGCGAGATTTATTATTGAGGTGGATGTCCCGCGGTCTACCCCTGGTTTGATTGAGGGCCCTGTCCATCTTATCAGAAGGATATCCTCTATCAATAAAGAAACTCCTCATTCTGAGTGCTTTGTTCTTAAAAGTTTTTAGTGTGACGAGGAATGGAAGGAGCGGTAGAGCAGGTAACTGTGGGTGTCAGTAGGCTTGTAATAGACTGATTTTTGAAGTCTTCAAAAGACTATTTCAAATTGTTGGAGTTGTGGGGGAAATGTTGACCATAAATATGAGAGCTGGACGGAGACTGGTAAAATCTTTAATAAATTCCTACAGCTGACTTCTGGAATAAGCAGCATTACCAACACAATGGTTGATATACAGTAGATTTAGTACCGGTCCGGTACAAAGACTAGGGTGGAAGAAAAGAAATGCATTTCCACTCAGCTGATTAAGATGAAGGCATTACAAGGTCCATTTCTAGTACCCATTGCAACTCCACGGACCTGGTGAGAAAAAGTCATCAAAGAAGAAAGCATTGAGGGTAAGGTGCAGGTGTCCACGGGAGGATCCTGGCCTGCCAGTCTGAGGGCATTGAGACCTTCATCGTAAGGAATGAGTGTGTACAGAGAGGTGATGTCCATGGTAAAGATAAAGCAGTCAGAGCTGTGAAACATAAAGCTGTCAAAAAACTGGAGAGCACGGTTAGTATCTTTGAAGTATGAAGAGAGACCCTCAACCAGTGGTCTCATAATTTCAATCTACCGAGTTTGAAAGCCATTAAGCACCCCATAATACATTTTTTGCTTTTTTTTAAACTCCAAAATGCACATAGCGTTTATACTCGCCGATAAGTCAGGAGTTGATTTTACCGTATAATATCTGGTATTTTATAATTTCGGTCGTATAAGTCGAATGTGGAAAACTCCTGCTATTGGTCCAAGAGATTACTATATGCTAATGCCCACCTGAGAGAGTCACCACGGAGCACACGGCCTTTGTTTCTTAAATGTATTGTGCCTACGTGACCACATGGTAATACCCGAACTATTACGAAGCGACTGCGGTGGGCTGGTGCCCTGCCCGGGGTTTGTTTCCTGCCGTGCGCCCTGTGTTGGCTGGGATTGGCTCCAGCAGACCTCCATGACCCTGTAGTTAGGATATAGCGGGTTGGATAATGGATGGATGGATGGATTACGAAGTTTGCACTGATTTGTGTTCTCACACCCTCATACACTTTTATCGTAAGAGCATCCCTTATCTACGATGGAGCGTCAGATCAGAAGAAAGCATGAAGCTGGTTTTAAATTAAAAGTCGTTGAAGTGGCGAAAGAATTTGGTAACTGCGCTGCTGCAACAAAATTCAATGTGTCTGAGAAACTGGTGCGAGATTGGAGGAGTCAAGAAGATGTTAAAACAAATACAGTGTGACACAGAAAAACGAGAACTTTTGAAAAACCCAATAAAAACAGAAGAAATCCAACAAAAAAATGTATTGACAGCAATTGATCCACTACAACTTGCCTTTTAAGAGACAGTAATCCAAATTATCAGTGTCTGAAAATTACGCCCTGTAGATGGCGTCCTCCCGTACGTATGCATTCTTCCAATCTGCTGTTGAGGTTCCCCATTGATCGCTGCAACATCTCAGCTGGGATACCACGAATTTCATCGTGAATTCTTTGTTTCAATTCATTCAGTGTCCTTGGCCGAGTCGTGTAGACCCGACTCTTAAGGTAGCCCCACAAGAAAAAATCACAAACGAACAAATCCGGTGATCTTGAGGGCCAGGGAATGTCACCGAATCCTTTGATGACACGGTTACCGAACAATTCTCGCACAGATGCCATTGATTGCCTTGCAATCGATTACTAAATTACTAAATGGCGAGATTGTTTACAGCTCAAGGTCCCTGTTCTGCAGTGCTGCCAACTGTACATGGCTGCCACTACACATTTCAAAAGTTCCCGTTTTTCTGTGTCACCCTGTATAAGTGTCACATTTTTTAATGGCCGTATAAGCCTGGGTCTGATTTTATGATCGATTTTTCAGTTTCAAGACCCGACTTATATGCAAGTATATAAGGTATTTAATGTCGCCTACTAACACATTGCTGTTACTTTTGAATATGACTCATTGTTTAAAACTACTCAATAAACCAAAATGTAATAAACTGGATGATTTGAAATAGAAATGTGAAATGCTCCATCTTCCATATCCAAATGCACCTGAGTGTTATGCCCTGCTGACATTGCCTAACTTTGTTGTTTTTGCTTTTATTATATTTTTCCGCTAATGCCATGTTGTATTTTTGGTGTGTGTTTAGTATTTGATTTTTCTTATTGGCACAGTTGGGGATCTGCTAGAAAAAACATTTCACTTCATCTAATACAACTGGCAGGCGGGCAGTGTGGCGTAGTGGTTAAGGCTTTGGACTTCAAAACCCCTTCAAATCCCGGTACTGACACTGTGTGACCCCCGAACAAGTCACTTGACCTGCCTGTGTTCCAATTGGAAAACCAAAAGAAATGTAACCGATTGTATCATAAGTGTTGTAAGTCGCCTTGGAGTTAGCCAAATAAGTAAATGTACTCCTGGATGATTTTGCACGTGCCAGAACTCTTATAAAAGTCCTTTTGACAGACTATGACTGCACCCCCTTGTCTATAGATACGATTCTCGTTTCTGGTGTCTCAAACTCCATTGGAACAGCACCTGAATCGACTGAACGTCATTTAGAAAGGCACACGTGTGCTTGTGAATAGGAGGCCCCACGATTCACACTGCACGTCGGGACAAAAACCAAGTCCAAGGAATTCCCTGTGCACCTCCACGATGAACAACCAGAAGAGCTCTAATTCACATTGGGATGGAGGGCACTATATGAAATAAGGATTTTGTTTTTGCTTAATAATAAATCTTTTGTAATGAACAGACACCTTGTCTATGGTTTGGTGCCACCTTGTGCCCAATGATGCCAGGATAGGCTCCATTCTCGCACCATGGGGTTAAGAATGTTATAAATATTACTTGTGGTAAAAGACACTATATACAAAAAACAATAATGACATGAAAAGAGCTTTCTGAACTCCTTCTCGGTACTCAAATGTGGCACCTGGTGCCACGGCCCACCTGCCAAGTTGTTTTGCCTGTCTATGGTAAAGTCATCCCTGATGGAGGATTGCAGGAATCGTGGGAAAGAGGGGTCCTTTCATCGGATTAGCGCTATTTCAGCTGTGGAATGGACAAATGGGGGAGGCAGCTTGATGGCTGAGGTCTCCAGGACTCTGAACAAATCCAAATCCTATTATGGGATATCATCTACTGTTAAATTCTACCCCGTACTTCTAAAATGTTTATTTTTATACTGTATCGAGGATTTGTTCTGTTCTGTGTTGTATTGAGCCCCTTCTTTTTAACACCCACTGCACGCCCAACCTACCTGGAAAGGGGGTCTCTCTTTGAACTGCCTTTCCCGAGGTTTCTTCCATTTTTTTTCCCCTACAAGGGTCTTCTTAGAGAGTCAAGGCTGGGGGGCTGTCAAGAGGCAGGGCCTGTTCAAGCCCACTGCGGCACTTCTTGTGTGATTTTGGGCTAAACAAAAAATAAATTGTATTGTATTGTAACTCCTACATCACAGAATCAAATTGTAATGAAAATCAAAGCAAGTGCCTTATTTTGTTACTCACACTCTTAATGAAGGCAAGTCAAGATTAAAAAAATTAGAGTCATTGTGCCTGAAAAGTGCCATTATCATCCGAGTCGTCCTGTCGCTTAATGCTCCAGGGATTCTCGAAACGAATAGGAGCAATAAGTTCACTTTGCAGAATTAATGCAGTAATTCTTTATCGTGAGAGCCCAGCGTTACCTTAGACGGAATGGTTTGAAGCCTGCTTTTTTTAATGATGGCCCTAATTTGTTAGCTCCTTCTAAATTATTAATCTCTTTTATATTCAAGTAGTTATTACATGTCATAACTGTGTATCTATGGGGTGAAATTTAATAGCGTCAGCTGGACCTTAGGAAAGGGCCAGGGTGTGAAATGCTATTAAATATTGATAATTAGCTAAATATTTGCCTTGCCGCCTTGTCAGAAATTGCTGTTCTAATTAGCATGGGACGAGCAGACATTCAGGCGGACGTGGCGGGAAGATTGTGAGTGAACAAGAGCTGGCGGGATGGCGCTGGACAGGCGGACTCGTGTGCATCTCCTGGCTGGGCGGAGGCCCTTACCATCTAATTGTGGTGTTGTTCTCCTCCGTTCAGTGCAGTGGTTTGTTCCGTCTATGGGCCTCGTAACAGGCATCATGGTGAAAGGTACTATATAAAAACACATCAATGTGATTAATTATTAAGCCGGGACCATTATCGACAGTAACTTATAACTGATTATATTTTCTTTTGTTTTTCCAATTGGAGCAGAGACTTGCTCAGGGTCAGACAGTGGTGTCAGTAGTGGGATTTGAATCCACAGATTCAGGGTTTGAAGTCTTAACCACTCTGCCACAATTCCATTTTATGTATATTTAGAGATGTGGTCTTTCATTCATTTTCAGGATCTCTTGTGGGAAAGGCAGGTCAATCCAGCAGAAGTGGACCAGGCATGTATGGCACCTTTACTCACATAAACCCCAGACATCTTTTACAATTTCTGTCCCGTTCTGCTAGTTTGAAAGTTTACATTGGAAAACGATGTTCCAAACACACTGAGTTGCCAGTTTATTAGGTACAAAGGTCAATTCTCCATTCCCACAAATCATTTGTTGCCTACTAGTGTTGTGTGGTAGACAGTGGATTCAGGCAGTATCCGTCATCTTTTGGCTATTCTCGTTAGGGATCGATACAGCGGATCATCTTTTTCCACATTGCTCTTTCACACCATCACCTGCATGTCCTCTCTCACCACATCCATAAACCTTCTCTTAGGCCTTCCTCTTCTCCCCTTCCCTGGCAGCTCTATCCTTAGCACCCTTCTCCCAATATACCCCTCATCTCTCCTCTGCACATGTCCAAACCAACACAATCTCACGTCCCTGACTTTGTCTCCCAACCGTCCCACCTGAGCTGACCCTCTAATGTCCTCATTTCTAATCCTAACCATCCTCATCACACCCAATGCAAATCTTAACATCTTTAACGCTGTGCTACCTCCAGCTCTGTGTCCTGCTTTCTGGTCAGTGCCACCGTCTCCAAACCCTATGAGGGTTAGAAAATGGACAAAGTGAGGACACACAGTGACGGAATTTCAAATTGAATTGTACGATGGCTGGGTGATTTAAAGTATTAGAGAGTCAGAACCAAAGTACACACATTCAGAGGATTTAGAAAGTATTCAGACCCCTTCACTTTCTGGACACTTCATTGTGTTGTAGATTTAATTTTAAAAAGATACATTTTGCTCCGGGTGGCACGGTGGCGCAGTGGTAGTGCTGCTGCCTTGCAGTTAGGAGACCTGGGTTCACTTCCCGGGTCCTCCCTGCGTAGAGTTTGCATGTTCTCCCCGTGTCTGCCTGGGTTTCCTCCCACAGTCCAAAGACATGCAGGTTAGGTGGATTGGCGATTCTAAATTGGCTGTGGTGGGTTGGCACCCTGCCTGGGATTGGTTCCTGTGTTGGCTGGGATTGGCTCCAGCAGACCCCTGTGTTCAGATTCAGCAGGTTGGAAAATGGATGGATGGACATTTTGCTCCTGAAGTAAGGTATGGTCAAGCACGGGTAAAACGCGTGTCTAAAGAAATCTCACAGTCCAAAAGTTCGTTTTGAAAATATTTAGTGAAAGTTAAAAGCAAATAATCCACACAAGAATAAAAGAAAAAATAGTTACACATGTAGAATAAAAGGCAAAAAAAGGGGAAAAATGTATCTTGTCTTAAACTTAGCTTTCCTTGAGAAACTTTAGTTATTTCTGTACTTAAAAGTTCTTTACTTTTTCTTCTCTATTTAAAGATTCTTAGCTTCTTCATCTGTATGCTTTAAGCATACAGCACAGCACGTGAATTAAATGCTATTTTCTTACATATTTACTTCACACACTCAAAAGGCCCGTAAGTCGATTGGCACATAGATATGTGCCCAGGCACGGTTTAAAACCATATGCCTTCCATACCTTACTCAAGGCAAGGCTGTCACTAACTGAAGATTATTGTTTTAGTCAAAACTGTTAGAAATGGCAGGAAAATACCAACACAATTCTATTCACGGGGGTTATAGGAACCTCGCATATTTTATGCATTATCATCTAGTAAAATATTCATGAATCTTATAGAACTAGGAAAATGGCTCTTACAATACATTTGCCATTTTCTGCCCATCAATCAACACTCAAGAACCCCACAATGACAAAGTGACAACATACTTTTTGAAGGTTTAGCATATCTCTCTATTATAAAAAAAAAAAATCTTGAGACGAGACGAAAATATTTCCTAGAGATTTTTTCAATTCCTGTGAAACGAGACTATTGGCGAGAGATTTTATCAAGTCCGGCCCTCCTCTCAACCATTTATGGTTAACGGCCCACATCCGCGGTCCTCTCACCGGTCATTCGTGTGAATGCTTTTGTCAAACACTGTTCCTGTGCTCTCAGCTCTTATAAGCTTTTAAGTTTTCCTCACTTTAAGTTCCCAATAAAAGTAGACCTATTATGTCCAAATCTTATTGGAGAATTTAATCCCGAAGGGTTATCAACAGAAGAAATGAGTACATGGGCAATCCTAGCAATGAGAAAAGATGAAGTCAAATGAATGAACACGAAAATTGTCGATTGGTTACATGGCAAATTGGTTAAATGCATATCAATAGACTCTGCTGATCGTGCAGAAGATGAAAACATCAACTTACAATATCATGAGGAATATCTACAACCGTTAACACCGTCAGGTCTTCCACCGGCCGAGTTACTGTAGAAAGAAGGATGTATCCTAATGGAATTGCGTAATTTATGTCTGAGTGATGGGCTATGTAATAGGACAAGATTAGTTGTATTCAAAATTGGTTGAACAATTCTGACATGTAAAATTTTAAAGATGACAAGAAAGGTAATGTAGTCCATCTAACATTAGACACCAAAGGAGATCTTGATATGCCATTCATATTAAAACGTTTACAGTTTCCCGTTAGAATAGCTTTTGCTATGACAACAAATCACAGAGACAAACATTCGAAAAAGTCATTTTATTTAATAGAGAGAAAGAAACGATATGCACTCACGGGCAGTTCTACATTGCGTTGTCATGATGAAAGTCCAAACATGGAATCAAAATTCAATGCGATATTGACGAAAAGTTAATTCCAAATATTGTTTTTACTGAAGTTTTACAGTAAAAGTGTAAGTTTAAAAAGTATTTGCGAGGTAATTTCAAAGGCAAACAGAATGAAAAGTATAACGCAACAAATACCTCTAACACAACATGAAACATAATTACGGTTTGCTATTTTTTACTGTGGTTAATTACTCGCTGTAATGTAAAATAGTTAGTTCTATTATGCATATGTAACAATTGCATCCATCCATCCATTCATTATCCAACCCGCTATATCCTAACTACACGGTCATGGAGGTCTGCTGGAGCCAATCCCAGCCAACACAGAGCGCAAGGCAGGAAACAAATCCCGGGCAGAGCGCCAGCCCACTGCAGGGCACACACACACACACCCACACATCAAGCACACACTAGGGACAGTTTAGGATTGCCAATGCACCTAACCTGCATGTCTTTGGACTGTGGGAGGAAACCCACGCAGACACAGGGAGAACATGCAGACTCCACACAGGGAGGACCCGGGAAGCGAACCCGGGTCTCCTAACTGCGAGGTAGCAGCGCTACCCACTGTGCTGCCCCATGAAAATAACAATCTGTTTAAATTGTACATCAGCTTCCCCATACGTGAGTGGCAGAGCCATGAAGTGGCTAGTGCGTAGCACCCGTACGGGGGGTTGGCGAGTGAAGTAAGCAGAGGGCAGAGCCCCCTAGTTTATTAAAAATCAAAAACTGAAATCTCTCATTTATAGAAGTATTCAGACCTTTTGCTCTGCCACTCCAAATTGTCCGCAGGCCCATCCTGTTTGTTTTAAGTCTCCTCGATTGGAATCCACCTATGGTTAGTTGAATTGAATAGACATCATATAGAAAATCACATATGTCCCTGTGGATAGAAGGTCCCACAATTCACGATGCATGGCCTTGAAGTCCAAGGAACTCTCTGTAGACCACCGCAATCAAATTGTGGGGAGGCACAGATCAGGGCAAAGGGAACAAACCATTTGTAAAGCTTTGAGAGTTCCTAGGAGAGCAGTGGCCTCAACAATTGTGAAACGGAAGAAGTTTGGAACCATCAGTACTCTTAACTAGAGTTGGCCATCCGACCAAACAGAGTAACTGGGCAAGATGGGACTTGGTCAGGGAGGTGATCAAAAGTTCAAGGGTCTCACTAACTGAGCTTCAGAGGTCCTCTGCTGGGATGGGAACAACTGTCATAAGGATATCCGTTTCAGCAGCACTCCATTAATCAGGTGTTTATGGAAGTGTGGTTGGAGAGAAGCCACTCTTGAGTAGCAGACGTATGAAAGGCAGCTTGTAGTTTGCCAAACGGCATTTAAAGGACTCCAAGCACATTGGGTTAAGGCAGTGTTTCTCATCCTTTAAGTATTTGCGACCCGAGTTTTCATAACAGTTTTAATCACGTCCCCCTAACGTTTTTTTAAAACCCTAATAAAATTGATTCCTATATTTTTTGCTGCCGATACACCGCTACAAGTTTTATTATACCTACTTAACTTTTATCGACATTTATCTAACTCTGTATTTATTTTTCTAGTATCAGAATGTAGTTTAAGTTAATTTGTTTTGGTTTCAATAGATGTATTTTTCATATTTGCGATTCTTGTTTTCTTTTTTCCACATCTTCGCGCCCCCTTTTTTTGTTACTTCCCCACAGGTTGAGAACCGCCGGGTTAAGGATTTTTTTGGTTAGACCTAACTCCAGGCACTATGTCTGCTGAAGGCCAGGCACAACTGCTTTTCGGACTTTAAATAGCCAAAATATCGCCACACTACAGAATTCCTCGGACCATTCTTTTCAACAATGTCCTCGTCCTTTGAGCCTTGGGCTGCGTCGGTTGGGGTGTCTTTTTTTGGTAACGCTGATTCTTATTAACATTTTCCGTCATCATTTTCTCATTTCTCTCGCTCCCACTTCTGATGTACTGGCGTGTGCGGCTGCTGCAACCCAAACATCGTGACGTGTGCTGCTGCCTGCTGTTACGCTCTGTGCTGTGTGTGCGTCAGTCTACCCTGACCTGGCTATAACGCTATTCGAGCCACATGATTGGTTCAGTGCAGCGCTGTTCTCATTATCATTGGGCTTATCGTGTTGTCTGTTAAAACATGGATGGAATGAGTTTTATCGACTTTCTATCAAGCATGTCTTTTGTTTCTATTGAGGATACTTTGTGATAATTGTCTCTTTCGTTATGTCACCCAGCCTCAACTCGGCGTGAGACTCATTGTAGGCATGCGATCTTTTGGTTTTAACTCATTTTGGTTTCCTGAATGTGCTTTTTGTCTCTCGTCATCATTTGTAAATAGTAATTGACTTCCTGGCTCCTGACCTTGCTTAGATTTCTGCTTCACGTTTTGGGCTCTTTTTAAAACACTTTGTTTCTTATTTACTGGCTTCGACCTTAGCTTGCTTATCTCATTTCATGTCTTGAACCTAAATCCCAAACCTCCCATGACTGTTTCTTCTTTTGCAGTCTGTACACCAAGAGTGGATGCTGTGAATGTCACCATTTTTTTTAGTGTCACCCTCGTGACATCATCAGTGTGACGAATGTACAAAAAACGAGGCTACAAAAAGGACATAGCAGCACTAGCAAAGGTCCAGAGAAGAGCGACTCGGCTGATTCAGGGATACAGAGGATGAGTTATGAGGAAAGATTAAGAGAGCTGAGCCTTTACAGTGTAAGTAAAAAGAAAATGTAATATCAATAAATGTAAAGAATTACACATTGGAAACGAAAATGTGAGGTTTGAATTCACAATGGGAGGTCTGAAAATCGAGAGTCCACCTTATGAGAAGGACTTAGGAGTCATAGTGGAATCGACACCAGACAAGCCATTAAGAAGGCTAAAAGAATGTCAGGTTATATAGCGCCTTGATGTGTGAGGCCTCATCTGGAGTACAGAGGGGAGCTTTGGTCTCCATAAGGACATAACAGCACTGGCGAAAGTCCAGAGAAGAGCACCTGGGCTGATTCAGGGCTACCAGGGATGAGTTATGAAGAAAGACTAAAAGAGCTGAGCCTTTACAGTTTAAAGAAAAGGAGATTAAGAGGAGACCTGAGTGAAGTGTTTAAAATTATGAAGGGAATTTGTCCAGTGGATCGAGACGGTGACATTAAAATGAGGCCATTAAGAACACAGGGACACCGTTGGAAACTTGTGAAGAGGACATGTCACACAAACATTAGGAAGAGAACTCAGAATGAGTGACCAAGTCGTGTGGTAGACAGCAGGACCTTCAGAGCTCAAGTTGATGTTATTTTGGAAGAGTTTAGTAGACAGGGCTGGTGAGCTTTATAACACACTGGTGAGGCCTCATCTGGAGTCCTGTGTGCAGTTTTGGTCTCCATAAAGACACAGCAGCACTAGAAAATGGTCTAGAGAAGAGCAACTCAGCTGATTCAGGGCTACAGGGTGTGAGTTATGAGGAAAAGTTAAAAGAGATGAGCCTTTACAGTTTAAGTAGAAGAAAATGTAATGGAAATACATTTAAATTATTTAACATAGGAAGATAAAATGTGAGGATTGAATACACAATGGGAGGTCTGAAAGTCGAGATTCCACCTTATGAGGAGGATTTAGGAGTCACAGTGGACTCTAAGCTATCAACTGCCAGACAAGCCATTATGAAGGCTAACAGGATGTCAGGTTATATAGCGCCTTGATGTGTGGAGTACAAGTCACAGGAGGTTCTGCTCAAGCTTTATAACACACTGGTGAGGCCTCATCTGGAGTACTGGGTGCAGTTTTGGTCTCCAGGCTACAAAAAGGACATAACAGCACTAGAGAAGGTCCAGAGGAGAGCCACTCGGCTGATTCAGGGCTACAGGGAATAAGTTATGATGAAAGATTAAAAGAGCTGAGCCTTTACAGTTTAAACAAAAGAAAATGTAATGTCAGTAAATGTAAAGTATTACACATAGGAAGTAAAAATGTGAGGTCTGAATACACAATGGGAGGTCTGAAAATCAAAAGTCCACCTCAAGAGAAGGACTTAGGAGTCATAGTGGACTCGACACTATCAACTGCCAGACAAGCCATTAAGAAGGCTAACAGAATGTCAGGTTATATAGCGCCTTGATGTGTGGAGTACAAGTCACAGGAGGTTCTGCTCAAGCTTTATAACACACTGGGGAGGCCTCATCTGGAGTATGGTGGGCAGATTTGGCCTTCAAAAAGGACATAACAGCACTGGAGAAGGTCCAGAGAAGAGCGACTCAGCTGATTCCAGGGCTACAGGGAGGAAAGATTAAAAGAGCTGAGCCTTTACAGTTTAAACAGAAGAAGATTAAGAGGAGACCTGAGTGAAGTGTTTAACATTATGATGTGAATTAGTCCAGTGGATCGAGACTGTTATTTTAAAATGAGTTCATCAAGAACACGGGGACAAAGTTGGAAACTTGTTAAGGGGAAATTTCTCACAAACATTAGGAAGTTTTTCTTTACACAAAGAATAA
This sequence comes from Polypterus bichir lapradei, assembly GCA_026402145.1. Taxonomy (NCBI): domain Eukaryota; kingdom Metazoa; phylum Chordata; class Cladistia; order Polypteriformes; family Polypteridae; genus Polypterus; species Polypterus bichir. The sequence goes on along the minus strand of JANRMT010062823.1, from coordinate 17,776,699 downwards.
GCTACCAAGTAGTGTGGTGGATAGTAAGATTTTAGGGACTTTCAAAACTCGACTTGATGTTTTTTTGGAAGAAATAAGTGGACAGGACTGGCGAGCTTTGTTGGGCTGAATGGCCTGTTCTCGTCAAGAGCAGGGGTGCCCAATACATCGATCGCGATCGACCAGTAGATCAGAAAGGTAGTGCAGGTACATCGCGTTGTATTAAAAAATTTTTTTTTTAAAGGTTAGTCTATCATCTGCGGTGGGCTGGTGCCCTGCCCGGGGTTTGTTTCCTGCCTTGCGCCCTGTGTTGCCTGGGATTGACCCTGTAGTTAGGATATAACGGGTTGGATAATGGATGGATGGATAGTCTATCATATATCCTCCCTATGGCGTTTGCCACTTGATTGTCATACAGGGCGGCCAGTCTGAGATCTCTTTTCTTCTAGCACACTGGTCATCCCTCACACACGATCAAACGCGCGAGCTACTGCAAAACTCCAGCTATCTAAGTGATCTAGTTAGCCTTCCAATTTATATCGAATAAAGAAGATTTAAAAAAATGTGCTGTTTATGGACTGGATGTGGAACTGGAAGAGGATTTTTTTCTCTCACAATGTCACAATCGAAGTGCGTTTGTCTGATCTGTCAATCTATCATTGCTGTTCCAAAGAAGGAAAATGTGGAAAGGCACTTTCGAACTGTTCATAAAAACTACAAAACTGACTTCCTTCCAAAAAGCGATCTGAGAAAGAGAAAGGAGAGTTTAAAATCGCAGTTAATCGGACAGCCGTCATTTTTCACTTGGCTGAATTCAAAAGCAAAAGGCAGACACACTGAAGCATCGTTCCAGGTGAGTCACTCGATCATTAAGCATAAGAAGTCCTTCCAAGATGGAGAGATGATAAAAGAGGCCTTCGTTGAGACAGATGGCTAGGGAGAAATTCCTGCTGAGATTTCAAGACCCCTGGTCGGAGAAAAAGGAGTTTCTCCTTGTCATTAAATATGCAGAATGCAAGCAACTTAATAACGATCATTGGCCGCTAGACTTGGCATTTTTTTCCCGATCTGACCAGCATATTGAATGAGCTTAATTTACAGCTGCAAGGAAACAAGAAAACTGTGTGGTCAATATGATTAGCTCAGTTAATGCTTTCAAACGAAAAATGCAACATCTGTCCTCAAAGCTGCAGCTCCTTGATTTGGGGAACATTCGAAACCTCGCGTCAGAGCTGGAGACGCAATGGAAGGCGTGTGCGCAACTTGACAGCATCCGCTACAGAGAGCAGATTGAAAATTGTCTGTTAGACTTTGACAGATGGTTTCAAGACTCATCTTTACTTGAGCCAATTGCTACATTTAAGTGCCATCCATTTAGGGAAGATGTTGAGGGTGATTCACCCGCATCAGAAATTGCAACACTGTTTCACCTAAAACTCCTCTACAGTGGAGGATGAGAATTTGACACTACAGGCTGACATTCAGCTGAAGTCTGGGGCTCTCGGACAGTTTTGGAACTTAAAGAGGAAAAGTACCCAAACATGAGGAAATGTGCCACCTCCTTGACTGCATTAGTTGGCTCTACTTATTTATGCGAGTCAGTCTTTTCCCACATGACGATTATTAAATCCAAATACTGTAGTGACCATAAATGTATTGAATGTATATATATATATCATTTTTAATGTAGGTACGGTGCATCCAGAAAGTATTCACAGCGCATCACTTTTTCCACATTTTGTTAAGTTACAGCCTTATTCCAAAATGGATTAAATTCATTTTTTTCCTCAGAATTCTACACACAACACCCCATAATGACAACGTGAAAAAAGTTTACTTGAGGTTTTTGCAAATTTATTAAAAATAAAAAAATTGAGAAAGCACATGTACATAAGTATTCACAGCCTTTGCCATGAAGCTCCAAATTGAGCTCAGGTGCATCCTGTTTCCCCTGATCATCCTTGAGATGTTTCTGCAGCTTCATTGGAGTCCACCTGTGGTAAATTCAGTTGACTGGACGTGATTTGGAAAGGCACACACCTGTCTATAGAAGGTCCCACAGTTGACAGTTCATGTCAGAGCACAAACCAAGCATGAAGTCAAAGGAATTGTCTGTAGACCTCCGAGACAGGATTGTCTCGAGGCACAAATCTGGGGAAGGTTACAGAAAAATTTCTGCTGCTTTGAAGGTCCCAATGAGCACAGTGGTCTCCATCATCCGTAAGTGGAAGAGGTTCGAAACCACCAGGACTCTTCCTAGAGCTGGCCGGCCATCTAAACTGAGCGATCTGGGATAAGGGCCTTAGTCAGGGAGGTGACCAAGAACCCGATGGTCACTCTGTCAGAGCTCCAGAGGTCCTCTGTGGAGAGAGGAGAACCTTCCAGAAGGACAACCATCTCTGCAGCAATCCACCAATCAGGCCTGTATGGTAGAGTGGCCAGACGGAAGCCACTCCTTAGTAAAAGGCACATGGCAGCCTGCCTGGAGTTTGCCAAAAGGCACCTGAAGGACTTTCAGACCATGAGAAACAAAATTCTCTGGTCTGATGAGACAAAGATTGAACTCTTTGGTGTGAATGCCAGGCATCACGTTTGGAGGAAACCAGGCACCGCTGATCACCAGGCCAATGCCATCCCTACAGTGAAGCATGGTGGTGGCAGCATCACGCTGTGGAGATGTTGTTCAGCGGCAGGAACTGGGAGACTAGTCAGGATAAAGGAAAAGATGACTGCAGCAATGTACAGAGACATCCTGGATGAAAACCTGCTCCAGAGCGCTCTTGACCTCAGACTGGGGCGATGGTTCATTTTTCAGCAGGACAACGACCCTAAGCACACAGCCAAGATATCAAAGGAGTGGCTTCAGGACAACTCTGTGAATGTCCTTGAGTGGCCCAGCCAGAGCCCAGACTTGAATCCGATTGAACATCTCTGGAGAGATCTTAAAATGGCTGTGCACCGACGCTTCCCATCCAACCTGACGGAGCTTGAGAGCTGCTGCAAAGAGGAATGGGCGAAACTGGCCAAGGATAGGTGTGCCAAGCTTGTGGCATCATTTTCAAAAAGACTTGAGGCTGGAATTGCTGCCAAAGGTGCATCGACAAAGTATTGAGCAAAGGCTGTGAATACTTATGTACATGGGATTTCTCAGTTTTTTTATTTTTAATAAATTTGCAAAAATCTCAAGTAAACTTTTTTCACGTTGTCATTATGGGGTGTTGTGTGTAGAATTCTGAGGAAAAAAATGAATTTAATCCATTTTGGAATAATGCTGTGACATAACAAAATGTGGAAAAAGTGATGCGCTGTGAATACTTTCCGGATGCACTGTAGATCATTTCGACCTGGTCATTTTAAAAGTAGCTCGCAAGCCGAAAAAGTGTGGGCACCCCTGGTCTAGATTGTTCTAATGTTCTAATGTGATGCCTACTGCCTGCAAAAACAAGGCAAGAACAAAAACAAACTTTGTAAAACTAAATCAACATGAAAAACAAACCACATAAACGTAATCCTCACATTAAAACAACACACAAGACTCAAAACACGCAAAAATGTTATAATATAACGAATAGCACACAGCTTTCTGTGCCAGCTCCAGGGATGCTAGAAGTCGTGGGAGGAGAACAGGCGTCCCGGCCAGGAAGGAGGACAATTTTTTACCTGGATGGGAGGTCAGAACAGAAGGACAGATGGATTGGGTGGGAAGACGAAGAAATATCTTTGACCAATAAGATGTTTGGAACGGCAGAAGCCGGGATTTGGTAGAAGTTTAATTCCCTATATGGCAGTTGGCAGTGGTCCTTGTGTGGCAGTTCAGTCGGGACACCTGTAGGCGTGTTTGGTAATTGGGGTCCCAAGATGCCGATAGAGGGCGCTGTCAGGGGAGAATCTCCCCACTTTCTATATGGCAGCGGGCAACACTCAGTTGAAGGACAGAAAGACGAAGAATTTGATTCATTTGATTCTATTGTGGCTGATCTTTGCACGGGGGATTACTGCAAGGGTGCTTTGATTGAATAAATATCATTTAATGTAACCCTAAAATTGCGCTGGGCATTGCTGTGTCAGAGGTTTAGGGATCAGTGGCGCCCGCTTGGTGGTTAGAAAGTGAAAAAGGTTCAGCAGGCTGCCTTCCAGCCCCTCACATTAATAGGTTTAGGTTTAGGTTTAGTTTATTTATATAGCACATTTACAACAGCCACACGACTGACCAAAGTGCTGTACATTTTAAAAACATCAACATAAAATAGAAATATACGATTTAGCAAAAAGAAGCACAACAGAAACACATAAAAATAATTTGTATAAATATATCTATACATATACATATATCTACACATAATAAAGCCTAGTAAGCCAGAGAAAACAGATGTGTTTTTAAAATAGATTTAAAAATAGTCAGACTAGGAGCCATTCGGATTTCAATAGGCAGATCATTCCAAAGACGAGGCCCAATTACCGAGAAAGCACGGTCACCTCTACGCTTGAGTCTGGAGTGTGGAATTAAAAG
>JANRMT010062823.1:17704873-17737210 GCA_026402145.1 Polypterus bichir lapradei | reverse complement strand
TTTATTAGTATAGATTCAATAAAAATCAGACTTGCTTAGCAGCGCAAAGTCTCCTCTTTACCGTCAAAACTGACTGCTTTTTTTGACTTGCACTGTTACGCTGACTATCACGCCAACAGGTGATCCTCAAAAACGTGTCTTCTGATTGGCTGGTGACTTTGGCTCTGCCAGATCTCGCCCTATCAGAGTTTCTTCCAGTTTCCAAATGCCTTTGGATTGTGTAGGACACCATTGGCCTCGCAGACAGATTAGATTTTTGTTGTAATTTCTCTAAATGAAAGGCCTACACTTCTAAGGGCTTGTTTAAACTTCACGATCATGGCTACCACGCGTTTCCAGCGTTCATTTGATGCGTCCTCTGAGCAGGTCCTCAGATATTAATGCCACGCGTGCGCGAGTTGCAGTACCAGCAAAAAGTCGAGGGGCGCAGTGTGCTAAACGTCGGAATATGACGTCAGAGTCTCTGGTTAGTATCTACACGTGACAGGAAGCCGCTATGCTGATCCTACGAGATCGATGTGCGCTTTGCGATGTTTGATGAATGGTTTGAAGTGGAGAAGCAGAATGCCGACATACAGATGCATTTGTGGTGCTTTTATATTCAAGCGTTGCATATTCCCAATTGTAATGACACGATGCGCTTTAAAAGTCTCACATACCGTCTTCTGTGCCGTCTTTTTTTCTAGGGCTTCCTCCGGTACTGACAGCAGCGGATTGCCAGCAATAGATCACCACACTGAGTACATTAAATGTATGATATTCCAACTCTCTGCACATTTAGAATCTTTAGATTTATACTTGATATCACTTTCATGATGAAATCCATTGAAGCATGTATGTTACATTTTACAGATAAATCGTAATTTCGTTTAAATAATGAATACTGTTAATAATTACACACATGGGGATGACACGGTGGCGGAGCGGTAGCACTGCTGTCTCGCAGGGAGTCATGTCGCTGATATTGTATACATGTTTTCCTGCTGGGTTTCCTCAGTGTGCTCCGGTTTCCTTCCAAAGATATGCAGATTTGGTTACACTAAAATGACGCCAGCGTGTATGTGTGTTCTTGTATTCACCTTACGATGAGCTGATGCCTCGTCCAGGGATTGTTTCTGCCTCGTGCCCAATGCTAGCTGAAATGGACAAATCCTTGGACTGATGGATTTAATCATTAAACATCGTTTTCAGAGATATTGCGGTAAGATGTCATCGGAATTTAATGGGCGTTCCAGGCAATTCACAACACAGCGAAGCCGAACCTGTTCGCACCGTGATAATATCTCGCACTGCCACCTGGTGGATTCCTCCAGATTTACGTAAAGTATGCGCACAAGTATAAACAGTACAACGCTTGCGTAGCAGGAGCGTCTGCTGCAGCATGCGTCGTGTGAAGTATAACCCCGGCCTGAGGGTAATAATGCTCTGTCTCATTTCATTTGTTAATTGCCATTTTCTTGCCATTATCACTGGAGTATTGTCTAAGTTGTACTTCGCAGGGTGTACCAGTCTGTGCCAACTCTGCTTTAAGACACACAGAGGGTTTTTAAGTAATCAACAGAAGTTGATACACCTGTATAAATTGTTTGCTTCAACTTGCAAGGCTTCATTTACTTTAATTTCTGCAGAACATCAGTAGGTTGTAACCGATTAGTTGTTCCTTGAAGAAGGCCCATTTGTAATTTTGTGAAATTTAACTTTTTGCAGTTTTTACTAACCTAAACTTTTAATTTAAACCTCTGGTAGTTTACTGTTTACATTTTCACCATTTTAAGTTATTCATTTCATTTCAACTGATTCAGTTATAAGAAAAACTGAGGCGTTCTAAAATTTTTGACTGGTAGTGTAAGTGCCACTGGACTTTAGCTTTCAGATGAAGCGGTGCCCAGCACTTTATGGAGCCTAAGTGACAAACTGGCCAGGTGACAGAGGACATCACAAAGTTGGTCAGCATGGGCCTTAAATACTTGAGGACTGACTCCTGCTTTTCTTGTGTGTAGCCTCCTCAGTTGTCTCAATTTAGTGGCTGAGGGGCTTGACTTTAAACAACAAGGCTGCCATTTCAATCCTCTGAGTGCGCCTGCGTCAACTGGGAAATTGTTCGGTTCATTATTATTATTTCTTAGTAGTCTACGTTTGTATTAATTTTATGCTATTTAGCAATTATGTACGCCCTGTAAGATGTGTTTTGTGGTTTTCTTAGATTCCTTGCATTGTGTGGGTGGATCCCCCAGAGGCGGGGCCACCCGTCCATCACTGTTAAAGGGGCCGTCCCCAGTCCTATAAAAGGAAGTTCTAATATAACCTGAGCTGATAGGGTTCTCGCAATATCGGAATTTAAGGCATAATAACACAAAATGTAAATGGGGGGGCACAGAAATGTTAATCACAGAAACATTCAACATGCCATCACTTGAGCTGATGTGTTTTGGGAATGTTCAAACTAGCATAAAGAAACAGGTTGACATTTTTAATGAATCCATTGTAAATCTGCTTGGATTATAAAGGAATGTTCATCCAGGGTACTTGCATTGGGAGACAAAACGCAGTCTAAAGATCATCATTAAGGGGTTGAGGCTTCTTAAATAAGTTGAATTTATTTCTTCACATTCATGGTACTGGTACGTGGTATACTGTATTAATTTCCCACATGAAATGGTTTTCTAAATTGAAGCATTTTGTTATACATTTTAAAAATTACCCAGCCTGCTCTTGACTTTGACAATCGAGGTGAAAGGTACTGGGGTCCCAACGTGAAAACAAAAACATTACAACTTACCGAAAGCATCCATTTTTCAAGCCAAAAGTGCTACCAAGCATTAATCCTCATCTTGAGATTTCTACCATGAAAATTTCCGGATGTGTCCAAACTTTTGACTCGTAACACAAAATGTTTCATGCTGTACTGGGGGGAAAAAACTAAAAACTTCTTTATTAACTACAGTATCATATTAATGAGAATTGATCATGTCATTCAAGTATAAAATTATTTAATAGCAAAAACATCTGTAAATTCACTTGATATAATTTTTTATTTGTAAAATAAAGACTGTAAAGAAAATCATTCCAATATTGCAATATGAGCATTCTTTTATGCTTAACACTTTAGGGCATATCAGAAATCATAATTTATAGGAAAGAATATCTCTCTATTATATAAAAAAATTCTGCGACGAGACAAGACTTTTTAGAAGATTTTTTCAAGTCCCGCGAGATGAGACTTTGGCCATGAGATATTTTCAAGTCCCGCCCTCCTCTCGACCATATTCAGCCACGCCCACAGTCCTCTCACCTCTCATTCGTGTGAATGTTTCTGACAGACACAAACCTTACTCTCTCAGTTCTTATAAATTTTAATGTTTTCTTCACTCTAAGTTCCCAATTAAAAAAGATGTATTATGTCCAAATCTTATTGAAGAATTTCACCAAAAAGGGTTATTAACAGAAAAAATGAGTATACGGGCATTCCTAGCACCAAAAAACAATGAAGTCTCTCAAGCCAGAGGTTTTTTAGTGTTCCTCTCCCTTGTGTTTTGCTAAGCACGCTAGAAATTAGTATTTCATGATGGTAAAGACCAATCAACATGGTCATTAAATCCAAAATGAGAGACAAAAATCGTACTCAAACGCTAAGCACACGCCAAAGTAAGAAGAGTTCTGATATTGGAAGAACAGTTTCGTATCCACAAATCTGAATGAAAAAAGTGCTCTGAAAAACAAACTTTTAACCCGTCCTATTGTTACCTGGGGGTCACAGCCTCTGAGGACACATCCCTAACCACAATAGTTGCTTGTCCTAATGACAGGAGACGCAAAATGGTGGTGTGTAATGCCAATGAGCGACAAAAGATTTAAAGGGGAAACCGAGAGAGAAATGCGAAACAGAACCGTAACAACGTATCCAAAGCTCTGGACAAAAATCGAGATCAAAGGAACGGAGGAGGGCAAGTCATGAACCAAAAAAGGTCAATTCAAAACTGCAAGGAAGGTATAACAAAGGTGTTTTATCCACAGCCAGGGTGCTGGTGACACAATTAAGATGAATTTGGGATTCGCGTAGGGCGCAGATCATAAGTAGGGGAAAACCCCAGCCACAGGAGTTAGCTACCGGATAGTCGGTTGGTGTACTAATAAGCTTGGACTAGGACGCAGAATAACCTAGCACCGGCACTGTCCACAGCTACAATAAGGATATGGTGAAATGTACAACTTTTTAAACCTGTCGCTGCAATCATCCACAGGTAAAAATTGTAGGAGACGGGTCCCTGAACGATGGAAAAAACTAGCCAGGCAATGGGCATAAAATTGCAGCATTCCCAAGATAGCCACTGGAATGAAATAAAATCCAAAATATATGAGAGGTGGTGCCTGCATAAAACTAAAATAATGATGAACAATAACCCCAAAAATATTACTATAATTAACATAAGCTTAATTTAAAAAAAAACGGATTGTAATCTCCTGGGTCAGCAAAAAGTCCAAAACAAGTGTAAGAACACCCGGTTTATACAAAACGGAGACACACACATTTTGTAAAATATAAATTCCTAACACGTTGTGGTTCATTTTGATATATATAATATATTTTTGATCTTTAAAAGCATTTTGGACATTTTTCTTGGGCCTGGACAGACTAATTTCGGGATCACACTGCCTAGGGTGAGGCCTATTCTATGCTTGGTTTACAGGTCTTTTAGAGACCTCAACACCTTTTTTGCCATTATGAGAGCAAGCAAATTACCCTTTGGCTCAAACATTATCCCTTTATGATGCTCTCCTATTCCAGAGTGATAATGTCCTCATACACATGTGAACGCTAGGATGAACTGAAATGTCTTTTAGGGTTGCAGTGCGAGAAGATGAACTGGAGTTTTTTTTCTTCTCGAACAACTGTGCAGTTTTCCATTATATACAGTTCAGGTCTGGTATGAAGGAGTGGAGTTGATGTAAAGCTAAGGGTGGCCCTACTCCTTATAAGGTCCTTGATATTAAGTTATTGTCTGGCGTTCCCCTTATTTTGTCCCTCACAAACAAATTAATTATATGAACAATTAGATTTGATGGATTGGTTTCCCTGCAACCTTGAATTGGATTACACAGATTGGAAGATGGATGGAAGGTTTAAATTCTGTCCAGATTTCTGATATGCTCTACACTTTAATATGATTCTTTTTTTTTTTTAACACAAGTATATTATATACAAAGAGTCTGAATAGGCACCTTGATAATAAGTGAGAAAATCCAAAAAGAGGATGACAAGGCTCTACCATTAAGAATAATATGTTTCTTGACCAGTGACTTGCATTCTACGCTTGGCTCGCTAGAGTTTTTCGGGTCACCTCATTTATCTTTCCATGCCAGGAGGCTCTCAGTGTTGACACGTCCGCCAGCTTTGATGTGACTGCAGAACGTCGCCATCATGATGTGAGCTTTCGAGATGCCAATGTAGACCTGTGCCTTTTGCAGCTGCTTCAAATCCTTTAACTTCTTTGAAATATCATACGCCTTCTCAAAATACTCAAAGCCTCTTTCATACTGTCCCTATTAAAAAGAAACAAAAAGTTGAAAAGATGGCATGTTAGATCAGAAAAGCATTTCAGTTGCACTGAGTTCTTTTTTTTTTAAATCAGGATAAACTGCCCATCCAGCCATTTTTTAAAAAATAGTAATTCATGCATATGGCAATGAGATACCAACTTTGCGGCACGGTGGCGCAGTGGTAGCGCTGCTGCCTCGCAGTTAGGAGACCCGGGTTCGCTTCCTGGGTCCTCCCTGCATCTGCATGGGTTTTCTCTGGGAGCTCCGGTTTCCTCCCACAGTCTAAAGACACGCAGGTTAGGTGGATTGGCGATTCTAAATTGACCCTAGTGTGTGCTGGGTGTGTTTGTGTGTGTCCTGCGGTGGGTTGGCACCCTGCCCGGGATTGGATTCCTGCCTTGTGCACTGTGTTGGCTGGGATTGGCTCCAGCAGACCCCGTGACCCTGTGTTCGGATTCAGCGGGTTGGAAAATGGATGGATGGATGGATACCAACTTCTAACTTGGCATCATGTGGCACAACAATGAGAGGGCCACCAGTTTCTGTATGGATATTAGTGACACCAATTAACCTGATCTCTTTGCAATTGCTATGTTTTGCGTTCATATGTAATTTTTTTTTTTTAACTCCCCTATATTGAGCTTAATAATTATATTTTACACTTGGTTATGTTTTTGGGGGCAGAAAACCTGACATTGATTTGAATTTTTTTGATTATGGTTAATTATTTATTGTGTTTTGTTCTGACACCATGTTAAGTTTATGTGAGCTCCACTATTTTGTGAATCCCATTGACAAGACACGGCTCCCAACTGACGGGGACGTGGCCCCAAATATTGCAAAATTTGATGTTGTTAACATGGCGGCCATGTTTCATGCGAGTCTGCAGATAACTCTTTGAAATTTCTGTGCGTTGTTAAAGTTGGTTTTGGTACCTCGGACTCTTTTTTTTCCTGTCCTTGACTTTGAATCCTGCTTTAGCGATTACCTCCATTATCCAAAATGTTTTTTAGCTTTTCTCAGCAAACATAACAAGAATTTGGGAGGAAAGGCCAAGTAGGTACAGGGAGAACGGGCAAACTCATCACTCCCAGAATTTGAACATAGCACTAGGCACAGTACCACCATGCAGCACGATCACCTAACATTTCTGAATATAAAGACCCACCGTGATCATGGAAATCAAAAGGGTTACACTACGACGGCTGCCTGCTTCTTTTATGCTCTTTCACCATATCACTGTGGCTACACCATGTAGCAACAGTCCTGTAGCTTGTACCTGACCCAGGTTCCCCTAGGCCTGAGGCCGGTAACACTAACACAGCATTGCAGAATTGTGTTAGCAGGCAGCCATCACAAGTCCCAGACCATACTCCTGTCTTATTGTTCTTTACCCAGAAATATATGTTCCTTTAGGGGGTCGCTAGCTCCCTAGTTGGAATAAGTTCTTTTGTAATGGTGGCATTTTAAGTAACCCGAAACTATATAGACATAATGTAAAAAAAGGCGCTATCACTCCCATAGTGATACGGCGGTAAAAATCACATAAGAGAAAATAACTTAGCTTTCTTTAATGACGATTTATGCTGCGTAACGGACGAGGAAGCCATGACAACACTTTGTGTATAGTTTGTCATTTTCGTCCTGCGCTGAAAGGATTTTCAGGATGGATGACGTTATCACCAATCCCTCCATCGGCTTCAAAGTATTTGGCTGCTGTCCAAGTCTTTTTATACTGTCTTCTTCACGTGCAGGTTCCAAACAAGGGAAGGTGAGGATTCCATTTCATTTCTAACATACAGAAATAGCACTGGCAATATTGACAGTAGCACAAGGCTACTGCTAATAAGACAAAAGACAGCAAGGAAGATTAGGAGTCTCCCAATTTGATCTGGTGGTAGCATGGAGACCGATTTAGTTTTACATGGCTCTTTAATACCAAGTGTAGTAGGCAAGTGATGACTTTGTCCTTAATGGGACAAATGAGGTACCAGATTTCAGAGACTAGGGATAGTTCAAGGCAGACAGCCTTAGGAGTTCTCTAGGAGATTCTGGAGCCTGAATGTCACGTTTGGGCCTCTCTTGAAAGGAGTTCCTGGCCAGGGCTTAAAAGATCTTCACAGGGAGCATGGAGTCCAGATAGTAGTATGAAGTAAGAAGACCTCAACTGGCAAAAGGAAGAGATGCCAGAGAAAGGAAAAAAGTCTTCCATCCATCCATTATCCAACCTGCTATATCCTAACTACAGGGTCACGGGGGTCTGCTGGAGCCAATCCCAGCAAACACAGGGCGCAAGGCAGGAAACAAACCCCGGGCAGGGCGCCAGCCCACCGCAGGGCGTGCACACACACACACCCACAACAAGCACACACTAGAGACAATTTAGAATCGCCAATGCACCTAACCTGCATATCTTTGGCCTGTGAGAGGAAACCGGAGTACCCGGAGGAAACCCACGCAGACACGGGTAGAACATGCAAACTCCACGCAGGGAGGACCCAGGAAGCGAATCTGGGTCTCCTAACTGCGAGGCAGCAGCGCTAACCACTGCGCCACTGTGCAGCCCAAGGAAAAAAGTAGAGACTTAAAAATCTGACAATTGAGAGTGCAAGTGGACCAGTCACCCTACCCATCAGGTAGGTCATGAATCCTTTTGGAAGGCCCAAAGAGGTATAAAGGTATGTACTTTGTAGTGTACGGCCGGGAGGAGCAAGCGTGGCCAGAACGTTACCTCCCCCTGGACACTAGATGGCTGCCCCCCTGGTTTAAAAAGTATGTTTTTCAGAAAATTGAACTGCTATTTGTACTGCTTGGGAGGTGCAGCGGTTTCATATTTTTGCATGCATAAATCTACTGTTGTGGGCTCAAATCCAGCATCAGGCCGCTGTCTGACTGGAGTTTGAACATTCTATCCGTGTGGGGTTTCCTCCCACATCCAAAAGACATCCATGCTAGTTTGACGAGGATGGATAGGATTAGAAATGAGGACATTAGAGGGACAGCTCAAGTTGGACGGTTGGGAGACAAAGTCAGAGAGACGAGATTGTGTTGGTTTGGACATGTGCAGAGGAGAGATGCTGAGTAAATCGGGAGAAGGATGCTAAGGATAGAGCTGCCACGTAAGAGGAGAAGAGGAAGGCCTAAGAGGAAGTTTATGGATGTGGTATGAGAGAGGACATGCAGGTGATGGGTGTAACAGAGCAAGATGCAGAGGACAGAAAGAGATGGAAGAAGATGATCCGCTGTGTCAACCCTTAACGGGAGCAACCGAAAGAAGAAGAAGATGAACAGAAAAAGACACAGATCTCTGCAAGGTGGTCTAAATTAATTACAAATGTAAAATACAAAATAACTGACTGCGTCAGCATTTAGCCCCTTCAAGTTAGTATTTAATAGATGGCAGCCTTGAGTCTGTGTGCACATCTCTCTCTGCCATTTTTCACCATTGCTCTTTGCAGAATTGCTCGAGCTCTGTCAGCTGTCATGGGGATTGTGAGTAGACTTGGCCACTCCAGGACATTAGCATACAGTGCATTCACAGGTACACACAAAACTGGGATAAGGTGAGTGAGCCCCTAAAGGCAGAAACCTGGTTTCTTAAAAACCTGTTTAAATGTGCGAGTCTACTTACGGAATTCTATGGTAAAACGCTCCGATGTCATTAAACTGCACAAAAAACAGTTCCAACGTCAACATGGAAAAAAACATGCATGAAGCCTGTGATAATTTGCTTGTGTTTTATAAATACATTTACTCCTTTGTGTGCTTTGAACTAAATAATGTCCATCTCCCTTTTTTCTATCCTTGACCTTAGCCCCTGAAGATCTGATGAGCGGACACTGATCATTGTGTCACCCAGTCACAGTTTTTCAACATGTCTGTAGCAAACATCTGGATGAAAACTAAACTGACACTTTATTAATATGTTCTTGCACACAGTACACTATTTTCTGCTTGGTCAATGACCCTACAAAGAAGTGGCGCATCGGGTAAGTGTGCTTCTTACGTTATACCCAGTGTTGTTGGGATAAAAATAGTGTAGATATTTTTACTTCAATAAAATAAGTACTGCATTATATTACTCATTACTTTACAAAGTAGTCAGACTACATAACACGTTATTACCTCGAATGCTGCTCCTGAGATTATGCAGCTGAGCTTCTGCACATTTAGATTATCAAAATAAATGTAGTGATTTCTGAAGAGACAGATTATTTCAGCCAGGATAACGAGATCTCCCAAGCATTTGCCTCAGTAAGCTTATCTTTGCGTATGCTTCCACTGTTATCTACCCATGGATGCTGGAAGTGTTTGCAAAGCTAACACACGCACAGGCTAACAGAGGGCAACAAAAAGGCGCAGATTTGAAAATCTTGACTGTAACCCGGTTAAGGGTTTACATGGCCACATAACTGGGTTACTCGTGGAGAAATCTATGTGTGTGAACCTGGTTTATCATAGACCAATATCCTAGTTTCTCTAACTGGAGTGAGGTCTAACGTGGCACCAGGTTTCTGTGAATAATGCATGGAAACACACTCATTGTTGTTTTGAACCCATTCCTGTGTAGCTTTTTTGGCTTTATGCTTGTGGTTGTTGCCTTGTTGGATATTAAAAATGACTTAATAATAATGATTTAATTATTAAAAATCACTTAATAATAGTTATTTTGGTATTGTATGAGGAAGTCAGGAGTGGCAGAGTAGTATGTAAGAGTTGTACAGAATATGTACGAGGGAAGTGTGACAGTGGTGAGGTCTGTGGTAGGAGTGACGGATGCGTTCAACATGGAGGCGGGATTACATTAGGGATCGGCTCTAAGCCCTTTCTTATTTGCAGGTTGACAGATGAGATTGGACAGGAGAGTCCTGATCTGTAATGAGAGTAGGGAGCAGGTTGAGGAGACCCTGGAGAGGTGGAGATATGAGAGGAGAGGAATGAAGGTCAGTAGGAACAAAACAGAATACATGTGTGTAAATGAGAGTGAGGTCAGTGGAATGGTTGATGAAGGTAGATGAGTTTAAATACTTGGGATCAACAGTACAGAGTAATGGGAATTATGGAAGAGAGGTGAAAAAGAGCGTGCAGGCAGGGTGGAATGGGTGGAGAAGAGCGTCAGGGGTGATTTGTGACAGGCGGGTATCAGCAAGAGTGAAAGGGAAGGTCTACAGGACAGTAGTGAGACCAGCTATGTTATATGGGTTAGAGACAGTGGCACTGACCAAAAATCAGGAGTCAAAGCTGGATGTGGCAGAGTTAAAGAAGTTAAGATTTGCATTGGGTGTGACGAGGATGGACAGGATTAGACATGAGGACATTATAGGGTGTGAGATATGGCCGGCAGTTTATCCCGGCCAATACCCCAACGCCGCTAGATGGAGTCCTCCCTGCAACACGGAGGTCCCCCGAATTCAAGCAGGGCATCATGGACAATGGAGTTTGGATTCACAGCCCTGCTGGATACCTTGGGGGCTGCTGCAGGGAGACATGAACATTGTTTCTATTATAGCCCAGAAGTACTTACAAGTCATGGGGATGGAAGAACTACGGTACTTCCAGGTTGGAGAAAAAAGAGAGTTTCAATCTGACCCGGAAGTGCTATGAAATCACATGGACCGAGGGACAGAAGTCGAGGAATATAAAAGGACTCTGGGAAACCCCAGCAGACTGACCCGGAGTTGGGAGGGAGTGTGACAGAGCTGCTGGGTGAAGAGGAGGATTTATTGTTATTATTGTGATTATTGATTTATTATTGTGTATCGTGGAGGTGGAGGTGCTTTGTGCGTTATTGAAGAAAGTAAATTAATTTCTTATACTTTTACCTGGTGTCTGGATGTATTGTCTGCGGGTTTCACGGGGCAACAGCAACCCCTACTGTCACAAGGGTCAACTCAGGTTGGACGATGTGGAGACAAAGTCAAACAGGCGAGACTGTGTTGGTTTGGACATGAGCAGAGAAGAGATGTTAGGTATATTGGGAAAAAGATGTTAAAGATTAGGCTGCCAGGCAAGGGGAAAAGAGGAAGGCCTAAGAGGAGGTTTATGGATGTGGTGAGAGAGGACATGCAGGTGGTGGGTGTGACAGAGCAAGATGACGAGGACAGAAAGATATGGAAGAAGATGATCTGCTGTGGCCTGTGGTGGGCTGTCGCCCTGCCTGGGATTTGTTCCTGCCTTGAACCCTGTGTTGGCTGGGATTGGCTCCAGCAGACCCCCGTGACCCTGTGTTAGGATATAGCGGGTTGGATAATGACTGACTGACTGATTGATCCGGTGTGGCAACCCCTAACGGGAACAGCCGAAAGAAGAAGATTTAAAAAGAGTTACTTAGCTTACTTTTAAGATTTGTATAAGTGGAAGGTTTTTCCAGACAAGTGATGGTCAGTGTGTTGGTATGAAGGCCTATGAGGCTTGCCAATTAAATAAGTATACCGTCTCGCCCTAATGGAGGGGATTATTTTCATACCAGAAGGTGAGGTAAAGTAATTATTACTGGAGGACCTCTGTAATTTCAGTTCTGTTCAAATTGCTCATGTCAGTAACTTTAACAGACAGCACGTTCACATCTCAGAATAAGATTACAAAGGCTTTTAGCTTCTATAAAAAGTTACTAAAAATGACCCCAGGTTAAATTTCTCCTGGGTGAATCTACATGTCAGTAAAACTGTCATTTCAGTGATTCGGACAGGACTTACAGAAGTCCTCTGGAGCCTAATATATAAAAAAAATTAACAGCATGGTTACTAATAATGGGGTGGTTGATGTGGAGGGGTGTGGGATTGGGTGGGATGTTGCCTCAGAGATCTGAAGGCACATCGATGTATAAAATGAACCCTGAAAACACGGGAAGGTGTGAACAGAAACATTGTTGTTATAAATAGGGGCTGCTAATGTGGTCGGATAATATGCACCAGTACACATACATTAAATACCAGTACTCGTAAGGCAAGGAAGTGCGTGCCAGCCCACTTCAAGCACTGACTTTACCCCCACATCTGAATAGGCTTTATAATACCATAAAACACCTGGAAAGGCAGGTGGCTGTGCATGACTTTGTCTGTTATAACTGACTGTGGACCACCACAGGTTTATTTTCTCCCATAATTCCATAGACGCCCTGACGTCACATGTGATGAAGATCATGGAGCGGCTGCTGCTTCACCACTTTAGGCCACAGGTCCGTCACGCCCTCAGCCCTCTGCAGTTTGCAAACCTGGAGAAGGTGGGAGCGGAGGATGCCATCATCTACAATCAGGGGTGTCAAACTCCAGTCCTGGAGGGCTGCAGTGGCTGCAGGTTTTCATTCTAACCATCTTCTTAATTAGTAACCAGTTTTTGATGCTAATTAACTTCTTTAGCTTTAATTAGCTTAACTCAGGCCCCTTAGTTGTTTTTTTCCTTAATTAGCAGCCGGACAGCAATGAGACATAAAACAAGCAGGACATGACCAGCTCACCTGTAACCATCAAACAAGATCTGAAAATAAAGATGAAGGTCTCAGTAAGGTTGATCCCTCAGGTTACCAAAACATTTTAGGAGTTCTTGGAAAAAAAACAGAATATCAGCAGTGCTGGAAATGTCTGCTGTAGCAGAAAGAGAGCAGCAACAAGCCATGGAATTGAATAACGGGCTTAATTAACAGCAAGAATCAGCTTCTCATTAAGGAACTGGTTGGAGTTTGAAGCCCCAATTTAGCTGGTCATCTGTTGGCTCGTTTCATGTCTCATTTCTGTTTGGCTGTCATTTAATGAAGAAAAGAATCAATTCAGAGGACTTAATGCTTAAAAACAGGGCTATTAAAATAGAGGGAAAATAATTTAATTAGCAGTGAAAACGGGACACTGATTAGGAAAAGGGTTAGAAAGAAAACCTGCACCCACTGCGGCCCTCCAGGCCTGGAGTTTGACACCTGTGATCTACATGCTACACTGATCCCTCTCCCACTTGGACAGAGGCAGTGCTGCTGTAAGAATTATGTTTCTGGACTTCTCTAGCACCTTCAACACCATCCAACCTCTGCTCCTTAGGGACAAGCTGACTGAGATGGGAGTAGATTCACACCTGGTGGCATCAGTGGATCGTGGACTATCTTACAGACAGACCTCAGTATGTGCGCCTCGGGAACTGCAGGTCTGACATTGTGTTCAGCAGCACAGGAGCGCCGCAGGGGACTGGACTTTCTCCGGTCCTGTTCATTCAACATACATCAGACTTCCAGTACAACTCGGAGTCCTGCCACGTGCAAAAGTTCACTGACGACACTGCTATCGTGGGCTGCATCAGGAGTGGGCAGGAGGAGGAGTATAGGAACCTAATCAAGGACTTTGTTAAATGGTGTGACTCAAACCACCTACATCTGAACACCAGCAAAACCAAGGAGCTGGTGGTGGATTTTAGGAGGACCAGGCCCCTCATGGACCCCGTGATCATCAGAGGTGACCTATAAATACCTGGGAGTCCAGCTGGATGATAAATTGGACTGGACTGCCAATACTGATGCTCTGTGCAAGAGAGGACAGAGCCGACTATACTTCCTTAGAAGGCTGGCGTCCTCCAACATCTGCAATAAGATGCTGCAGATGTTCCATCAGACAGTTGTGGTGAGCGCCCTCTTCTATGCGGTGGTGTGCTGGGAAGGCAGCATAAAGAAGATGGATGCCTTACACTTGGACAAACTGGTGAGGTAGGCAGGCTCTATTGTAGACGTGAAGCTAGACAGTTTGACATCCGTGGCAGAGCGACGGGCGCTGAGCAGGCTCCTGTCAATCATGGACAATCCACAGCATCCACTGAACAGGATCATCTCCAGACAGAGGAGTAGCTTCAGCGACAGACTGCTGTCACCGTCCTGCTCCACTGACAGACTGAGGAGACCCCACACTATCTATCTATCTTTCTTCATTGTCAACTGGCCATATCTCAAAGATACTCCTAATAGACAGATATTGTTTGGTTCCATTTATGTTAATCAAGTTGAAACTGCTTTTTATATTGTGTGTTTTATCAAGCAAGAGTATATTTCATATATTTTGGAAAATTTGTAATTTTAACACTTCATTAAAAGTTGCTGGAATGAAAAAATAAATGTAGTAGTAATGCCTCTATTACAATTGTAGATACTAAAAAAACACCTTAACATCTTGGCAATTTTATTCCATGACCAAATCAGTTTAAAAATATGGAAGGAGCAACCTTTAATTTATAAATAGCTCAAAGTACAAGTAAGTAATGAATTATTCTCGACATTTTCTTCTTCATTATTGCAAAATATGCATTCATGTGATTTGATTCAACACAAACTGCTGTATACTGTAATATAAAAGACGTGTCTCTTTAAATGGAACATATGAGCCAAAGTGATAGAGTCGAAGTGAACCTTCTCCATCCGGCTTAACTTAGTTTAGCTTTGTGAAGTGCGGAGCCTCGGCACAAGGCAGAAAACGGCCCTGGACAGGGGGGCCTAGCTCATCACAGGGCCCACTCACGCAAACACTGAAATTCTCCTTACCCTCACGTTGGATATTTCGCCAAGGGACATGCAGGCTTCTAGCAGACTTTCACTGTGCTCGCTGCTCTCTGCCACGGCTACGAATTGTTCAAGGTACTTCATAGTCTCTTCAATATTTCCTTGACTGTCAAAAAAATCAAAAACATGAAATTAACATTTAAAACATTTAAGAACATTGTAAGCATGGAGGGACTGTCGCTTAAAGGACGCCATTTTGATGATTGCACTGAGGTTTCTCAGGTGTTTTTGTTTTGAGAAATGAATGTTGTACTGTATGTTTTATGATAGTGTCACACACGTGCGCATGGGAGGCAGCTAAAGGGTCTCTAAATGAGAGCAATTCCGGGCCAGACCATGGGGAGGCGGAGTGCGCTGACCTTTTTTCTCGCTTTCCTGCAGATTGTTCACGGGAAATTCTGCCTGGCTCTGACGACGTCACTTCCGGGCCTTCTGATGATGTCACTTCCGGTTTCGGGCATAATGATGTCACTTCCAGTGTAGAACCCACGGACAAACAGCCTTCCGGTTCCGGCCTTTTCGATGAGGTCACGTCCAGGTCCGAGCGTATGGAAGAGGACCTTCTGCTTCCGCCCCTTGGTGACTTCACTTCCCTTTCTGGTCTTTAACCTCTTGTAAACGATTGTCGTGAAATCGCATCAAACCGCTTCTGGCTTGAATGCATCGCCGAGGTGGCGTATGTACCCCGCCAATGCCAGTTAATGGGTATTCGATACGTACCAAGGATCGAATTGGAAGCACTGGTCACACCATCTAGCAGTCAAAGTGGAAACTACATCCGCCTGATGGAAGCAAAGTGTTTGCGTGGTCGTGCACGTGGATTTTGGCTGCTAATTTTGAGAAATTGTCCAAATTTGAGGTAGGTTGTACTAAGATAAAAACACGTACCGGCTTATTGTTTGCTTGTATGCTATATTCAAATGAACTGTCTCCACTTAATTTAGCATCTGCTTGACAGCAAAAACACAAATAATTTCTTTTTTGAAATAATTGTAAATAAATTTAGGCAACAAGGGGTTAAAGCTGCCATATTCTACAAAACTCATCAGTTCTGTTTTGGACTCAAAACCTTTTTATGACCCTAATAGATATTATATGTTTTATAAATATTATATGTATCAGTAGTATTACTTATATAATATGCTTTACATAGTGTTTATAAGAAGTATTCAGTCTATTGGAAGATTTCACCTTTTTTATTATTATACAACACTGAATACCAATAGAGTTAAGTTTTTTGATACTGATCAACAGAAAAAGATGAAAACAGATCTCGTCAATGTGGTCTAAATTTACTACAAAAATAAAACATAAAACAACTGATTACATAAGTACTCATCCACTTTAATATCCATCCATCCATTATCCAACCCGCTATATCCTAACTACAGGGTCATGGGGATCTGCTGGAGCCAATCCCAGCCAACACAGGGTGCAAAGGCAGGAAACAAACCCTGGGCAGGGCACCAGTCCACCGCAGGGCGCACACACACACACAGCACACACTAGGGACAATTTAGGATCACCAATGCACCTAACCTGCATGTCTTTGGATTGTGGGAGGAAACCCACGCAGACACGGGGACAACATGCAAACTCCATGCTGGGAGGACCCGGGAAGCGAAACCTGGGTCTCCTAACTGCGAGGCAGCAGTGCTACCCACTGCGCCACCGGGCTGCCCCCACTTTAATATGACACCCCTAAATCATGCACTGATGTTAGAAGTCACACAGTAAGCTAAATGGAGGTCACCTGTCTGGGGCCTCAATTGACTGTGGTCAAAATGCAACCGAACATGGAAGGGCCAAGTCGTGGTGAGTCAGTATGGTGGTCTAACCCACGACAAAAGAACACTCTAAGTAACTTCATGAAAAGGGGATTGAACAGCACCAGTCAGGGGATGGAGACCAAAAATATCCAAGTCACTGAATATTCAGATAAATCAATCCTAAATAAATGGGAGAGTATGGCACGGCTGGAAATCTGCTAGAGCAGGACGTCCACAAAAAATGAGTGACCGTGCCAGAAGACGACGAGTGAGGGAGGCCACCCAGAGACCTCTGAGAACTCTGAAGGAGTTACAAGCTACAGTCATGAAAGGAAAGACTGTACAGACAACAATTATCACCTGCATGCTTCATCAGTTGCAGGTTTATGGGACAATGTCGAAACAAAAAAAAACCCAAAACATAAGCTAGAGTTTACCAGAAGGCACATGGGAGACTCTGAAGTCATCTGGAAAAAGGTTCTCTGGACTGATAAGACCAAAATGGAGTGGAGGCTTTTGGTCATCAGACTAAACACCATTTACACTGCACATTATCACAATCACATCATCCCCACTATGGAGCACAGTGATGGCATCAGGCTGCGGGGATACTTCTCTGTAGCATGTTTTTTTAAAGGGTAAAATGCAGCAAATACGGAGAAATCCTGGAGGAAAAAATGTATGAACAATTCTGCATACTGGACCTCCGGAGGCTGTGGCAAAGTAGAGAATGAAGACGAAACTGAGTGCCATTATGAACAATGCTGCACATCTTCTCTCTGACACACCAACACTGAGGACTTTCACTAAGTGAATTATTTATCACAAGTGTGCCAAGAATGTGACTGGGGGTGCTTTATACCAACAGTATTATGTCTGTATAGTGCCTTACTGGGACTGGCACTGCCAAGTCAGGAGTTTTCTTAATTTTTAAATTTTCTTTCTTTTCAGTTATTCTGGTGTGTGTTCAGACCATAGTGTGTGTGTGCATATTTATTGATCTATCTTTTTATATATTTAAAGAGCTACTATAAAATGTTATTTAGGGGTGCAGGGACAGGGAGACTGGTCAGAATTGAGGGAAGGATAAATGCAGCCAAATCCAGAGAGGTCCTTCAAGAAAACCTGCTCAGAGAGTAAGCCACAACAGACTGGTGCAACGATTCACCTCACAGCACAACAATGAACTGAAGCATACAGCCAACACAACACTGGAGTGGCTTTGGGATGAGTCTGTGAGTGGCCCAGCTAAAGCCCAGACTTACAACCCATAGAGCATTTGTGGACAGACCTGAAGATGTCAGTTTGTAGATACTTCCCATCCAATCAAATGAAGCTTAGCCAAATCCAGGAGTGCAAAGTTTGTATGGACTTACCCAAGATAATGTGAAACCGGAATTGCTGCCAAAGCGGCTTTTATAAAGTACAGAATAAAGGGTCAGAAAGCTTCTATGACTGACAGGTGTCATGTTAACAACATTTTAATACATTTAAAAACCTTACTGAAAGCATGTTTTCACTTGGTCATGATGGGTTATTGAGTGTAGATCGATGAGCAAAATAGCAAATGTATCCATTTAAAATGAAAATTACAACATAATAAAGTGTGCAGGAAGTGAAGATGTCTGAATACAAGTCACATACTTTATCCGTCTACCTATCAACTACATAGTGCCTTTTATATCTATCTATCTTATTATACAGCGCCTTTCACATCTGACTATCTATCAATCAATCCGTCAATCATAGAGTGCCTTTCCTCTATTAATCTATTATACAGTGCCTTTTACATCTATCTATCTATCTATCATATAGTGCCTTTCATATCTATTTATCTGTCTATCATATAGTGTCTTTATATTTATCTGTCTATCATATAGTGCCTTTCATATCTATTTAACTGTCTATCATATAGTGTCTTTATATCTATCTATCATATAGTGCCTTTCATATCTATCTATCTGTCAATCAATCTATCTATCATAGAGTGCCTTTCCTCTATTAAACTATTATATAGTGTCTTTCACATCTATCTATCTATCTATCATATAGTGCCTTTCACATCTATTTATCAACTATATAGTGGCTTTCACATCTATCTATCAATCAATCAATCTATCATAGAGTACCTTTCCTCTATTAATCTATTATATAGCGCCTTTCACATCTATCTATCGATCATATAGTGCCTTTCACATCTATCTATCAACTATATGGTGCCTTTCATATCTATCTATCTATCAATCAATCTATCTATCACAGAGTGCCTTTCCTCTATTAAACTATTATATATTGCCTTTCACATCTATCTATCTATCATATAGTGCCTTTCACATCTATCTATCTACTATATAGTGCCTTTCACATCTATCTATCAATTATAGAATGCCTTTCACATCCATCTATCTATCTACTATATAGTGCCTTTCACATCTATCTATCAATCAATCAATCATAGAGTACCTTTCTTCTATTAATCTATTATATAGTGCCTTTCACATCTATCTATCTATCTATCTATCTATCTATCTATCTATCTATCTATCACAGAATGCCTTTCACATCTATCTATCTATCTATCTATCATATATATAAAACACGCTACATCCTAACACAGGGTCATGGGGCTCGGCTGGAGCCAATCCAAGCCAACACAGGGCGCAAGGTAGGAACAAATCCCTGGGCAGAGCGCCAGCCCATTGCAGGGCACACACACACACACCCACATACCAAGCACACACTAGGGACAATCTAGAATCGCTAATGCACCAAACCTGCAAGTCTTTGGACTGTGGGAGGAAACCGGAGCACCCGGAGGAAACCCACGCAGACATGGGGAGAACATGCAAACTCCACTAAGGAAGGACCCAGGAAGCGAACTCAGGTCTCCTTACTGCGAGGCACCACTGTGCCACCCCTTCTATTATATAGTGTCTTTAACATCTATCTATTACATAGTGCCTTTCACATCTATCTATCTATTTATCATATAGTGAACTTCCTATCTATCTGTATAGCACCTTTCACATCTAACTATCTATCTAATTATATAGTGTCTTTCACATCTATCTATCGACTATATAGTGTCTTTCCTATCTATGTATCAGTTTTGTAAAGAAGAATGGGGAAACATGGCAGCATGGAGATGTGCCAAGCTGACAGAGAGAGAGACCTGTGCACACAGACTCGAGGCTGTCATGGCTGTGATCTACTAAACACTGATATGAAGGGGGCAAATACTTATGCAATCAATTATTTTGTGTTTTATGTCTGTATTTAATTTAGACCACTTCTACACTGACATTAAATAGCCCTTTTCTTTTCATCACTGTCAAGAATAAGACAAATAAGACAAAGAATAAGCCACCATGGTTCAATCCTGTATAACAATAAAATGTGAACACGTCCAAGGGGATGAATACTTTTCACAGGGACTGTATGTTTTTGTGTTCTGTTTGATTAAAGTTTCCCTCTGAAGACAAGAGTAGTGATTTCCATTATAAATATAGGAAACTTGAACACTAGCAGTACAGATGATATTGTTATATATTTGATATCCCTGCTGTTACATTTCTCCTAACACGAAAGCTCTGCTTCTGATGTTTCTGCCAATGTGTTGACTTAGTAGCAGCCTACTAGATTACACTTTCAGGAATTAAAAGATTGTGTGAGGAAACAGAATCCTCTGGTCCAGAGGTTAAGAATGAGATGTGCAGACTATTTGTGTATCAAGGTGTTTCCAATTTCCAAAGGGGAAAACAGGACTGTTAACACCCACCTCCCTTGACAACTCTCCAATTATGTATATCACACTTGGCCTACTGTTTGCAGTAGAAGTAATCAATAAAGGATGTGGTTGAGTGAACATAGATTTTGGTTGAACCAATGCATGAAAACTTAATCATTTGTTCAGAGTAGAAAAATCAAATAGAGCAGGGATGAAACAGCCACTCAGGGGTTTGTCAATTGTACCACCAAGTTTGTGGGCCTGAGCTGCACGTAATAAAGCAAATGGGATTGGTGACAGGTGGAAATCTAAAAAGGCTGCTTCCATTTCATGAATTAATGTAAACACTACCCATGTAATTATTTTTTGTGGTCATCTTTCAAAATTTCATACAAGAACCCACAAGTCCAATTTAATGAAAATACGACGCTTACTGGGGCGTTTAATTGTATATAAGGGGAATATATGAATGTAGAGAAAAACAATAAATAAATAAATAAATAAATGAGAGCATGATCCAACAAGTGGAAAATTGTATTTGGTTTAAAAATGTTAAGTTTAAAGATCCATAAAAAAAAAGAATACATTTTTTTGCTGACTGACACAAAGGGAAATTATAACCTATAATACACTCTTTACTGGGGGTTTGATATGGAAAAAATATATTTTTGCATGACTTTAGTTTTGAAATTAAACATTTTGTTTTGAATAGCTGTAATTCGCATAGAAAACATATATAATTAGATGACTTTTTCCTTTTTTCCTGCTTTAGATAAGCATGCCCACAGCTTGATGCTCCCACCCAAATGCTTCATGATGGGGGTGATCTGTTAGTGATAATGTGCTGTGTTTGACTTACACCAAACATGGCCATTAGTCTGGTAGCCAAAAACTTAAAAAACTTAAATTTTGGTCTCATCTGATCATAAAAAAAAAACCTTCCATCTGTCTTCAGAGTCTCCCATATGCCAACTCTAGTTGAGATACACTCAAATGTGGCACTTGGTGCCAAGGCCAACCTGCCAAGTTGTTTTGCCTGCCTAAGGTAAAGTCATCCCTGATGGAGGATCGCAGGAATTTTCAGGTAGAGGGGTCATTTCATCGGATTGGCTGGCCCAGCGCTGTCTCAACTGTGGAATGGCGAATTGGGGGAGGCAGCTTGATGTCCGAGGTCTCCAGGACTCTAAACAAATCCAAATCATATTATGTGATATCATCTACTGTTGAATTCTGCTCTGTACTTGTAAATTGTTTTCATACTGTATCAAGGATTTGTCCTATTCTGTGCATTGTATTGTATTGACCCCCTTCTTTCTGACACCCACTGCACGCCCAACCTACCTGGAAAGGGGTCTCTTTTATAAATAAACTCGGAGTCCTGCCACGTGCAAAAGTTCGCTGACGACACTGCTATCGTGGGCTGCATCAGGAGTGGGCAGGAGGAGGAGTATAGGAACCTTATCAAGGACTTTGTTAAATGGTGTGACTCAAACCACTTACACCTGAACACCAGCAAAACCAAGGAATTGGTGGTGGACTTTAGGAGGCCCAGGCCCCTCATGGACCCTGTGATCATTAGAGGTGACTGTGCTGAGAGTGCAGACCTATAAATACCTGGGAGTGCAGCTGGATGATAAATTGGACTGGACTGCCAATACTGATGCTCTGTGCAAGAGACGACAGAGCCGACTATACTTCCTTACAAGGCTGGCGTCCTTCAACATCTGCAATAAGATGCTGCAGATGTTCTATCAGATGGTTGTGGCGAGCACCCTCTTCTACGCGGTGGTGTGCTGGGGAGGCAGCATAAAGAAGAGGGACGCCTCACACCTGGACAAACTGGTCAGGAAGGCAGGCTCTATTGTAGGCACAGAGCTGGAGAGTTTGACATCCGTGGCAGAGCGACGGGCGCTGAGCAGGCTCCTGTCAATCATGGAGAATCCACTGCATCCCCTGAACAGGATCATCTCCAGACAGAGGAGCAGCTTCAGCGACAGACTGCTGTCACCGTCCTGCTCCACTGACAGACTGAGGAGACCCCACACTATGCGACTCTTCAATTCCACCCGGGGGGTAAACGTTAACATTATACAAAGTTATTGTCTGTTATACCTGCATTGTTATCACTCTTTAAATTAATATTTTTTTTTATCAGTATGCTGCTTCTGCTGGAGTATGTGAATTCCCCCTTGGGATTAATAAAGTATCTATCTATTGTGGCAAGCGGCTGGGGGTGGTACCCAGCCGGGACGCCAAGGAGGACCAGAGGAGGGCTTGCGCCTCCTTCGGACTACGAGGGGGCGACCACCCTGGTGGCTTTGGGGACCACGGGTACAGAGCTTTGAAGCTCAGCCCTGAAGGGGCCCGTGGTCACCGCCAGGGGGCGCCCCGGTGCCTATGGAGCCCTGGACCCTCAGTACTTCCACCACACCTGGAAGTGCTGGGGGGGAAGAGGATCAGGGACACCCGGAGTGCTTCTGGATGCAGAGCCGGTACTTCCGCCACACTGGGGAGTGGCGGTGGAAGATTGCCGGGAGGCACCAGGAGCACATCCGGGGGTGTATAAACGAGGGCCGCCTCCCTCCATTCGATGGCTGGAGTCGTGTGGAAGAGGACAGAGCTTGGAGGAGAGGAGTGGAGGCGGACCAGAAGAGACAAGAGGCATTGTGTAAGGGCCTGGACTTTGGGGTGATTGGTGCTGCAGCACTGGGTTGTGTGTGTCACTGTTGTAAATATTAGTGTAAATAAACGTGTGTGGTGCTTCAAGAACCATGTCTACCTGTCTGTGTCCGGGCTGTTCCCCACACTATCTATCTATCTGAACTGCCTTTCCCAAGGTTTCTTCCATTTTTTCCCTACAAGGGTTTTTTGGGAGTTTTTCCCTTGTCTTCTCACAGAGTCAAGGCTGGGGGGCTGTCAAGAGTCAGGGCCTATTAAAGCCCATTGCGGCACTTCTTGTGTGATTTTGGGCTCTACAAAAATAAATTGTATTGTATTGTATATACTATGTGTTTTTTCCTGTTGCCACTATCTTGTAAAGCTGTGACAGGTGGAGGAGCAGAGCCACAGTTGCTCTTTGCACAGTCTCACCAATTTGAGCCGCTGTAGCTTGTAACTCTCACAGATCTCTTACTGACCTCCGTCACTCGTCTTCTTGCACAATCACTCAGTTTTAGTGGACGACCTGCTTGAGGCAGATTTACTGTTATCCTCTTTACACTAGGCTGACCCGCTTTTTAAGGTGACCGACTTTTAAGTTGACCACTTCTTAAGGCAATTCAATATGTAGATCAATTTGATATTTTATACAAACTCATTCATTTGGTTATATTGCATTTGAGCGGTATTACTTTAATACTCGTAGTTTCTGTTATTTTTGTGATGAAATTTAAACTTTTTTTCTATATTGAGGTCGCCCTTTTGAACCCCCCTGATATTTACTACGCGGTGAGGCATTTGTACTCCATCAACATTAATTATTTTCCAGAGATATAATTTTGTCTATTTTTCCAGAGCATCGCGCACAAAAGCAAGGGAACGATGGGAGCACCAGAACTCTGCTCACATAATGTCGCTTTGTACCGCAAGTTGCAAGTAGTAAGTCTGTGATAAGCGGAATACCGCTACACTTTCCACTCACGGGACAGAAGGACAATCCCGACCGCTTTTATATAGTAAGAAAGAAGAAGAAGATATCGCACAGTCTGGAGTAGAAAATCATCTTTTACCTGGAAAAACGAAACTACAAATCCCATCGTGCATTGCAAAATGGACGGGGCGTGTGTGAAACTCCGCGGCTGCGTAGCACTCACGGGACGGAAGGACAATCCCGACCGCTTTTATATAGAAGGATTTCCTAATGACTGAATTGACTGGACTCCAGTGGATATTCAGTGACTTGGATTTTTTCTTGTACAGTATAGACAGTTTTCTATACAGTATAGAAAAATAAAAACCAAAATTTTAACATCAGGGGCCTGAGTAATAAATTTATTTTTAGCCTCAGGGCCTTGTTTTAGAGAGGTTAAGATTAGAAAAAGAGAGGAATAGACCGTAGAAAAATAAAGAACTAAAATTTAACATCAGGGACCTAGGTAATAATTTTATTTTCAGGATATACATACATACACATATATACATACATAATACAAACACACAATATACAGGGTATGTATTCCTAAATGATAAATAAGACCCTAATTTCTGTTCTTAGATTTTTGGTTAAGGGAAAAGAAGGATTGGCTGTGGATAAATGTAATCATTGTGATCCCAGAAATTAAAATGTCTTTGGGTAAAGATCTGGTGACTGTTAGGTACGGTCTGGGCTGGGATGGAACTGCATTGGTTGAACTACCTGATCACCATTTCATTACCTTAATCAATGAGAAGCGAAGCAAAATGACACTTTTTATTGCCTAACTGAACAGATTATACAATATGCAAGTTTTTGAGGCAGCTCAGGCCCCTTCTTCAGGCACTTCCTATTGCATCCACAATGGCTAACATGGTACTCCCTCCTACTACTATATTACTTTAATCCAATCAGGCAGGTTTCTGTATTTCAGCCACTGCTGCCAGGAAACTGGACATTGTAATAACCTTCACTGAACTGTGTGCATTAGACATCAAGTAGCCAAGTTTAATGAAAATAAAAAATGGCAGTTTTACCTCTCATAAGCTTTAGCCAGAGCTTGGCAGGTTTTTCCAATTCCATCCTTGTCTCCCAGTTCTGTGAAGATCTGCATACTCATTTCAAGGTACTGCAAAAATGGAAAAGCAGTTGAAGATTGGTTGTACTGTACTAGTGAAACACTGCTGTCATTTTTGATATGAAACTTTATTAGAAATAACAAGTGAACCACTCACTGATGAAGTCAACTGCTATGGCGTAACCACAAAAAGTAAAAGGATATTTGATGTGTGAACACAGAGAATCCCAGATTTGGGATGACCGAGTATCTCAATAATCAGACTCTCCTAAGCTGGATTTAGAGACACATTACAAACTGAAGAAGAGTGAAGATGAACCTTATCTTTAGATTTCTACACAAAAATATTTAAGTTTTCAATTTCTTCATTCATTTTTTTACTTACATGTACAGTGGAACCTCGGGTCACGACCGTAATTCGTTCCAAAACTCTGGTCGCAACCCGATTTGGTCATGACCCGAAGTAATTTCCTCCATAGGATTGTATGTACAGTAAATACAATTAATCCGTTCTGGACCATCCTTCTTCTGGTCACTCCAGCTCCTTGATTGCTCAGCTGGACCGACCGCTTCCTTCTGCCCCACCGAGTGTCAGTCAAACACCCCTGCTTGGGCACACTGTCCAGCTGCCTGCCTGCGAACACGCGCTCGCTCGCTCACACCGGTTCTTTCCACACTGCTTCCTGCCTACTTCTTCACTTCGCAACCTCCATCTTTCTTTTCTTTTTCCTCCCTTTAGCCGCCTCGTGCTTCTATTTATGAAGAGGATGTGGCAGCTGTAGCATGGCGATTATTTATTTAAAACTGGCCTTTTGACGTGAGCTGTAGACCGCTATACCACAAAGTCCCTCTGAGCGATGCATGTCTGACCGAGAACAATGTACTGTACAGGGAGAGACTGAACACGTGCGTAAATCATCGGCGCGTACAAACCGGAAGGGAAACTGGATTGTTCGTCACCCGAGTGTGTGATCGTGAACAGATGCAAAAGTTTGGCAAACTTTTTGGTCGTAACCCGATTTGTACGTGTTCAGAGACGTTCGTGTTCCGAGATTCCACTGTAAATGGAAGTGTGGTGGTAGGGTCCAAAATTTGTTTTGAAGTTCAGGTCTCATTCAAACCATGAAGAAAATTTGATTTTGGTTTAGTGTGTTGGTGGAAAATCACAATTGATCAGAAGTGTCTTAAAATGACTTTCTGTTGGAAAATTATTCTGATGTGTGGATCTCGTGGATGACTTCATCCCAGCAAATCTTCTTATATAATACGCTACCGTGGCTGTTCGTTTGTCTGTCCAGGATTTTAAATCACCTGTAGCTCGCAAACCGTTTGAACTATTTACATGAAATTTGGTACACATATACTACGTGACGTCTACTGTCCGCTTTCGGGGTGATGATTGATCTCCAAGGTAATTCCTCTTTTTATTTTTATTCTATCGTAGAATCAACTCTCAGCAGCGGCCAGCAGGGCGCTGTACGTGTCAGGGCATCGTTCTCATTCTCTACCAGCTTCACCACCACTTCCCTTACCTCTTCATATCTTAAATCATTCTTGAGGCAGATTGAAGACTTAAGTGCCAGCTTAAGTGAAAAATTGAGGAAAACGTACTAAGTAATCACAACACAAACACTGACTTAAACAGTTTAAACGCGTAAAGATGCCGACGAAAGAAGAGAAGCAGCGGGCCGCTAGGGTGGAGGAAAGAAGAGCTGCTCAGGAAGCAGCAAGCGCATCAACCTCTGAGCAAATGAATGATAAACGTACAGAGAAAGACAATGAAGACTAGGAATGCTCAAGTCATGTGTATTCACTTCACGTTATCGTGCAGTGCGCCATTACTGGTATAGAATGTTTAAGAAGAAGCATTTTGCGAGATATCCACCAGGAATGCTGAGACCTATGTACATCAATAACTTCAAAAAAAAAATGGCCCTATCGTCCTTAAACAAGCTGCATTGCGTTTGTCTTGTCAGAGGCTCCAGGCCTACTGTATTGTTTTTGGTCCAGCACTTATCCCCATATCCTTCAAAAATTGCTTGACTTATGTCCAATGATGACTGTTTTAAAACTTAAGCTAGGATATTGGGAGTCTTCTCTGTTTAGTCATGAGTCTATTGATTAGCAAAACTTCTGCACAACTGTTTCTTTACATACATAATTTATAAATGATATACGAGCACGCACACGCACTCAAAGAAATTTTTAAGTGAAGATAACTTACAGCTTGTTTGCCCTACCAGACACCTTGCTGGATAATGAAGAGAAAGAAATGAACACACAAACACGCACACATTAGATCTGTAAAGGTCGACGTGCACAGAGGCATTAAGCCACCCCTGGACCCTCTGTTCTGTCTATGCAACTTGTTTACTTTATTTGACCCAATGTGTTTGGTTTCAAATTAAATATGATTGAATTTGCTCAGTTCATTCCATTTCCTGCTCTTTTTACTCTATATTCATTTGCTACTAGCCATTCCCCGCAGCTCTGCCCATGTAGTAGTGAAACAGGACAAAATCAATAAACAAACTGGTATCGCTAGCTAAGCAGAGGCGAGGTACACTTCAAAATGCAGAGGTAGAGCGACTCGAACGAAGGCTGAGTCGCTCTACCTCTGGAGGGCCCTGCCCGGCTCCCCACTCTTGATGTCACGCTTACCCCTCCCCTTGGACCACAGCCTCTGTTTCGGATTAGCACGCAGTGGCACGCATGGTTCCATCCCCAGCCGGGATGCCCAGGAAGACAGGAGGAGGGCTCAGGCCTCCTCCAGACCACGAGGGGGCGACCGCCCTGGTTCCTTTGGGGGCCATGGGTACAGAGCTGAGAAGCTCAACCCTGTAGGGGCCCGTGGTCACTGGTGTGGCCGAAGTGCTGGGGGGAAGATGAGTGGGGACACCTGGAGTGCTTCCGGGTACGCAGCCGGCACTTCCGCCACACTGGGGCGTGTTTGTGGGAGATTGCCGGAACACATCTGGAGCACATCCGGGTACAGATAAAAGAGGCCGCCTCCCTTCATTCGGAGCTGGAGTCAGGTGGAAGACAGACGAGGTTGGTGAAGAGAGAGAAGGAGGCGGTCCGAAGAAGTGGCAGTGTGGTTTGGCCTGGACTTTGGGGTTTGTGGTGCACTTGGACATTGTAAATATTAGGATTAATAAACGTGTGGTGGTGATTAAAAACATGTGTGCCTGTCTGTGTCCGGGGCTCATTCCACAACGCATATACCGCTCCTGCAAGTGAACTATGATTCGTAGCGTGATGAGAGAAGTCGCAAAATCAACCGGAATGTTCAAGGAAATTAGAGAAAAAAAATCTGATCTAAATCCGTGAAGGAGGAGGAGTTAAGGTTACGTCCTGAAGCAGATGTGCGAATGAGGAGGGTGACACAGCCTGATGAGTCTCTCTCAGATTCGCGGTAATAAATCGATACCGCAAGTGAACTATGATACTTAGCACGATGAGAAAGTTGTAAACTCACAGGAATGTTCAAGAAATTTATAGAAAAAAACCCGATCTAAATCCATGAAGTAGTAATAAATAGTAGTACTAGTAATAACTAGCAGTTTGCTAGCTAAGTGGAGGTAAGATACGACCCGAGGCTGGCCCCGCTCCCTTCCCCTCGGCCCGCTGCGTCTCTCTCGGATTCGCACAAATAAATCAGTACCGCAAGCGAACTACTTAACGTGATGAAAGAAGTCATAAAATCAACTGGAATGCTCAAGCAAATGATAGAAAAAAATCCCAATCTAAATCTGTTAAGTAGTTCTGTCATGAAAAGCGGACAGACGTTGGATTTTATATGTATACTAGCGTCTGGAAGCCTTATCGAATTGGGCTACAAATTCAACGTTTGTGAAATCCATACTTTCTCTGCAAAGAATTATTTGTTTTGTTAAGTCCTTGAAATGATTTTGTTATCATGGCACTGATTTGTAGTTAAAATAGACCTTTTTGGCCACCACAAGGCACGGGCTGCTCGATTTCTTTCAACCCGTGCTGCATTTGCGGCTGCTCGAGCTTCTTAAGTTACTTGTGCACGGCTGGAACGATGACTGTCACCGTTAGTAGAATTCTGTAGCGCATGTTCTTCATCTGTCCTTTGTGTCCGATCTGCACGATTTCTTTCAGCGTTAGTAGCATTTGTAGCCGTACGCTGCTCATCCGTTTGTTGTGCTCGTTGTGTACGTGTGGTCACATTAGCAAGTCTACGTTCCACGTCAGTCATGTGACTTCGTTTCCTATGCATCCTTCCCGCGGCCGCTACTCTTGTGGCTGGTCGAGGTATTGCCGCTAACACCATACATACGGATAGTATCAAATTATATATTAGGATATACTGTATATGTATAGATTATTTTTGTTATTTATTTGTCAGAAACCTATATTCAAGGTATAATACATACAAGAATGAAGGTGCAAACATCAAAAGCAAAAAAGTGAGCACAAGGGAGTAGAGCTTCTACGTAATTTAGGCACATGCCAGTATCATAGATTCTTTGTAAGTTGTCATGGATGGCCGGGACGCCTCTACCTAGGAAGGATCGGGGGAGCAAGTGTGGACAGAGCATCACCACCCCTGGATGGCAGCGGTACCTCAGACTCCTGCAGGGCTTCATGGGAATTGGAGTTCATTACAGCCCTGTTGGGATCCGTGGGGCGCTGCCAGGATGTGCTGCAACAATTCCTGACCCTGTGTGGGCGATTCTTCCGCCACACCCGGAAGTAGGTCAACGAGTACCTGGAGACACTATCCTGGAAGCCAGAGTCGGGTGGTAGTGGGCGAAGCTTGCTGGAGCGGAGTGGTGAAGATAGAGAGAAAAGGACAAAGAATTGTGGTGTGTTTTGGGGACAGGGAAGACGTTCCACACGAGCGAAGAATAAATAAAGGACATCTGTGTTTTTATCAGTGTGCCTCCCGTGTCTGTCTGAGTTGGGTTAAGTGCCATCTGCTGTCGCACCAGCAACAGCAGTTACAGTGTAGAAGAGACACTAAGGATATATATACCCCCAAGCCGCCAGATGGAGCCCTCCCTGCAACATGGAGGTGCCCCGAATTCCAGCAGGGCATCATGGACATTAGAGTCTTTATTCACAGCCTTGCTGGATACCGTGGGGACCGACAGAGGATGCTGCAGGGAGGCTCAAGGACTTCTATTTGCCTTATAGCCCGGAAGTACTTCTCAGTCGAGGGGACAGAGGAAATGATGTACTTCCGGGCTGAAGAAAAAGGAGATTTCACCCGACCCGGAAGTGTTACAAAGTCACATGGACTGAGGGACAGAAACACTTCCAGGTCAAGGAGTTTAAAAGGACTGTCGGAGATCCCAGCGGTGAGCCGAGTTGGGAAGAAGGGTGACTGAGCTGCTGGGAGGTGTGGAGGATTATTGTGTTTATTATTATTATAATTATTGTATTACTGAATATAGTGGAGGTGCTTTGTGCACTATTGAAAATAATAATAGTTAAACATTTGGACTTTTATCTTGTGTCTGGTCCGAGGGTTCAAGGGGACGACAGTGCACCCTGTCACAATATATATATATATATATATTGTGAACGCTGGCCCTGGCACAGACAGACGGACAACATTTTTGCACCCACACACCGTTTATTTACAATATATACAATAGACAGTCCTGTGCACTCACGAACCCCAGTGCCTTCCGCACCGATTTCCCCAATGTCCAGGGCCCACAGTCTTTGTGCCTTCCTGGCCGCCTTCCGTCCTCTCTCTCCAGCTCAGTCTGCTGCCTCCCGACTTCCACCTCCTGACTGGAGAGAGGCGGCCCCTTTTATGGGAACCCGGATGGGCTCCAGCTGCTTCCCGGCACTTAGTGTTGGCCACACCCCTGTGTGGCGGAAGTGCCGGGCTCCCGGGATAATTAGGCACTGGGGTGCCGCCTGGCGGTGGCCACGGGTCCCTACAGGGCTGGGCTTCCAAGCCCTGTACCCGAGGCCCCCTGCATAACCAGGACGGACGCCCCCACTCGGTCTGGAGGAGGCACACGCCCTCCTCCGGTCCTCCAAGGCGTCCCGACCGGGCTCCAGCCCCGGCCGAGGACCACACGGGATAAACCGGCATCGGGGCGCCGCCTGGCGGTGACCACGGGCCCCTACAGGGTAGGGCTTCTATGCCCTCGACCCGTGGTCCCCAACAGAACCAGGACGGACGCCCCCTCGCGGTCTGGAGGAGGCACAAGCCCTCCTCACGTCCTCCTGGGCATCCCGGCCAGGCTCCAGCCCCGGCCGGGGACCACAGTGCCCCGCCACTAGCGAGGACACGTGGGTCCGAACGGCACAACCCGAAAGGGCAGAACGTCCCCGGTGAGGGTCCTACTATGTCCCCAGGGTCCAACGCGGCACCCTGGGACATCCGTCTTCGGCACCCCCGCCGGCGCAAACGTGCCCCTCTGGTCTGCGCCGCTCTCGCCCCCGCTGTTCCCCGCAGTGGGGCTACTATAGGCCTCCCGGCGTGGAGCTCTCCCGTGGAGCGGCCCGTCCCAGGAGGGCAGGTTCCTGACGCCGTCGGCCTCAGCGCTCGTCGGGGCTTCGGGCCTGTGAAGAAAGGAAACAGAGGGCCAATGTCGCCTCACACGGTGACCGAGCTGCAGGCTATGGACGTATATATGTACGTAAGTAGGATTCAGTTAGCGTTGGGAACCCGCGTACCAAATTTCTTGAAGATGGGCCCATAAGTAACAAAGTAACAAAGACCGTTGAAAAGTTCAATATGGCAGCCGACAGTGGCATCATATCACCGAAATAAGTACCAAATTTCAGCCTTCTACCTATGAATAAGAAAGTTCAACATGGCGGACGTCGTTGACCGTTACGCATAGAATTTTGAAATGAAACCTGCTTAACTTTTGTAAGTAAGCTGTAAGGAATGAGCCTGCCAAATTTCAGCCTTCTACCTACACGGGAAGTTGGAGAATTAGTGACGTTGGAAACTTCAATATGGCGGCCGACAGTGGCATCATACCACTGAAATAAGTACGTACATCGGTTTTGGTTAGCGCAGGGAAGCCACCTACCAAATTTCGTGAAGATGGGGCCATAAATAAGAAA